>CM073468.1:48340000-48345000 GCA_037074535.1 Gleditsia sinensis | reverse complement strand
GTAGGAGGAGGATGTACTGATTCTATCGCTATTGCTTTAGTATTTGTTGGAATCCAATTTTGTGAACTCTTTTGTGTTACATTTAATTGTGGATGATTTTCACTAAAAGGATTAAAGATTTTATTGTTATATGTATATTGTTGTAACCATGTAAAAAATGGGATTTCCATTCTTATTTGGTTCATTAAATTATAATATTCTTCTCTCATTTTTTCTTGATGTTTTGTTTCGAAATTGGTAAAGAACCAGTCCCTTTGTCTTCTATTTTCTGGTGACATAAAATCTTTTCTAATAATGTTTTTATTGATTTCATATTCTTTTTTAATCATCATTATCTGATGTCTTGTAGGAGATGACTGATTGTCAAATCTCTGTTCTATGTTGGTTTGTGTTTCTTCTAGAGATTCTATTGACCTATTGTCTTGTATATTTTCTCTAGGTATTTGTATTGGTATTTGATTTGTTTCATATAATGATCTAGGGATTTGTAATTGTTCTACCTCATACAATGGTCTAGGTATTGTAGATCTAAAATCTACTCCTCTTAGATTTGTGTTTTGAACGGGAATTGGGGTTCTTCTAGAGTCAAAAGAGGCTCTAGCTGATTCGAATTCTGTTCTTGTATTTGGAGTAGATAGTTCTGTTATCCTAACTGAACTACTTCTTCTTAAAGGTCTTAAATACGCTTCACCATCTCTGGTTACATACGTATAATCTATTGTAGTTGTATCTATTGATGCGGGAGATTCCGCATCTGGTATTCTCCACATTTCTGGGAAGGTTATTTCATTATGTTGTAATCTTCTAGGTGTTGTAATATTTGCTTGTCTAGAGTTTGCTTCAAATATTATTGTTTCTGTCCTAGGAGATTCCCTTAGTGCTAAGATATTCTGATTTGTTTTTGTAATTTTGAAACAAATTCTATACAATATGTTTATTGTAGAGACTCCCTGTCTTACTTGTCTATTTGCCTGACTTATGTCTAAACTTAGACATCCTTCAGTCTCTGTATCTTGTAGTCTTATTGTATAATTTCGAAAACAGTTAAAGTATGCTGGTCCATTGTGTAAATTGGTTTCCATTACTGCTACTATTGATTCATCGAAGTTTGTACGTCTTTTATCTCTTACAGCTAAGAGTATTGGGGTATTTATACCTATCCTATGGAGAGGTTTAGCTGCTACTTGAACTAATCCTATATTTAAGTAGTTATAGTTCCTTTTGTATTTTTGAATTATTTCTGGTGTGATTAAAGGTATATTTTGTGATTCTTCATTGATACCTATATCAGCTTCTATTGTTTTAACAACTCTTGTAAAACTAAAGTCAAAGGTATTCCTAAGATATACTTGAGATTCTTCAAATCTCGGTATTGAAAAGTTTTGTAAGTTTCTTTCTATTGAAATTATTTCTTCTTCATGTAGGTTTACTGCATTACTATTGTCTAGGCTTATTGGTCTTCCTAGTTCATTTGCATCTCTTAAAGAAGCACTACCGCTTCTCCCAGATAGCATCCTAACCAATCTATTTGCCATGTTTTATATAAACATCAATTTCCTAAAAGGTTCGGGTTCAACAACGGGCAGTAGGTAATCCAACGGTCTTACTCCCCTCTCCGGGTGTTACAGCCTGGTCCGCCTAGTTCCAACGTAGTTGTACCTTAAGTTTTAGGTTACTAATGTTATCTATATTCCAAGGCAAATTAAGAGGCTCTGATACCATTTAAAGAGGATCGATATTAGATGCAATTTGTTTTGAATAACTGCTTTGGAGTAAGACTGAGACGGACCAGAGTCCTTTTGTGAAGGTACAGTTGGGAAAATTGCCGGGGTAGGCAACTGTTGTACATAATCTTGAACAGATAAAATTTTTGAGGGTATAGCCATAGGTTTTTGAGTAGAACCTTTTGGTTCTATTTGTAGTTTTGGGTTTTGAGGTGTTTGGGCCTTTTGGGCCTTTCCTGTAGGTCTCATTCTCCCTGTAGAAATTCTCTTGTTAAAAAATCTGGAAGAGAATTATTTTCTCCTTTGATAAATTCAATATCAAAATCAAAACATGATAAAATTGCTTGGTATCTAGCAAAAATCTGTTTTGATACCAAGTTTTTAACATCTTTTTCTAAAATATTTTTTGCCGAAAGGCAATCAATTCTTAAAAGAAATTTTTGATTTATCAAATCCTCTTGAAATTTGTTTATGCAAAAAACTATTGAGGTAATTTCCTTTTTTATTGTACTATATTTTTGTTGGGTTGGATTCCATGCACCTGAATGGAACCTAACTATTTGTTCCCTTGGGGCCTTTTGGTCTCTATGGGCCTTTTGTTTTAATATTCCTCCAAAACCTAACTCTGAAGCATCGGTTTCAACTATCTTAAAGGCTTGGTAATCTGGTATACCTAAACAGGGTAAACTTTGGGCTTGTAACTTGAGATTCTTAACAGCTTAGGTCATGTCATGATTCCATGCTGGAGGGTTTTTCTTAAGTCTTTCAAATAGGACTGCACATGTAGTCCGTAAGTTTGGTATAAAGTCGGATACATAATTCAAGCATCCTAAAAATCTTTGTAGTTGTGTTTTGTCTTTGATTTCATTGGGAAAATTATTGGCAAATTCTATGGACCTACTAATTGGTACTATCGATCCTTTGTAAATATTGAATCCTAAAAATCTAACTCTTGTTTGAAAAAGCTTCATTTTTGAGGCTGACACCACCAAACCATTTTGTTTAATTGTGATAAAAAATTGTTCTAAATGGTGAAAGTGTTGTTCTATAGAGTTAGAAAAGATTAACACATCATCTATATAAACTATTGTAAATTTTGAAAATTGATTTAAAATATTGTTCATTATATTTTGAAATTCTGAGGGAGCATTCTTTAATCCAAAGGGCATTACATTCCATTCGTAATGTCCAAATGGAACAACAAAAGCTGTTTTATATCTATCTTCTTCTGATATTTCTATTTGATAATAACCAGATTTCATATCAAATTTTGAAAAGATAGATGCTTTAGACAATCTACCAATTAGATCTCTTTTGTTGGGGATTGGATATCTTATCCATTTTAATGCTTTGTTAAGGGGTTTATAATTTATAACTAATCTTGGTGCTCCTCGTTCTATTTCAGCATGATTTTGTACATAAAATCCTGAACAACTCCATGGGGATTTGCTAGGTCTAATTAATTTTTTATCCAGTAATTCTTGTATTTCTTTCTTACAATATTCCAACATTTCTGCATTCATTTGAATAGGCCTAGCCTTGGTTGGAATTTCTGATTCTTTAAATTCTGATTCATAAGGTAAAGTAACTACATACTTTTTCCTATTCCAGAATGCATTAGGGTGATTTGAGCAAATTTCTTGTTCAAATTTTGTATTTAATTTTTTAATCCTTTCTTGTATATTAGAATTGAAAAGTTGTTCTTCAATTCTTTGATAATATATATCCTTTTGTAAAAATCTTATTTGATTTTTCTTTCTTGAAATTTTATTTATTGTTAACGAATTTTGTTGTAATAGATTTATATCTTTTTGTTTTGGTGGAAATAACCATTCAAATGTAATGGTTCTTCCAACTGCTTGTGATGTTATTCCGTTAGGATTAACTTCAAAAGGCATGATTTGTTGTAAAAATGGTGTTCCTAAAATTAAAGGTTCTCCTAAATTTTTTACAAGAATAAATATGTTGTAAAAACATATTCCTTGTTTGCAAATATAAGAATTTGTTAATTTATAATTTACATTAAGTTTATGACTACTGGCACTATAAAAATTTTCAGTAGTCTTTTCATAATATTTTGTAGGTATTAATCCTTCTTGTATACAATTCATGTCTGCTCCTGAGTCTATAAGAGCTATGAGATCTTTGTGAAATTCTTTGTTAATAACTAGCTTCATTTGACAATACCATTTTTGAAATAATGTCTTTTGTATAGTTTTTAGAAATTTATCTCTATCAGGTTCTTTTGGCAGTTCTATCATTTCAGCAGATTCTGATGACTCTGTTGTTGTCAAATTTTTTGTTTCTAATTGTAATATTCTTAGATCTTGAGCTAGATCATTTGATTTAAGTTCTTGGATTTCTTCTTTAAGAGTTTTTATTTCTTGTTGAAGATCTTGTATAGAAGTAGGTCGTACTTCTTTTTGTTTGATTTTATCTAGAATTTGACCTAAGTTTATTGGTCTAAATTCTTTTATATCTTGTTTTTCTTCATCTAATAAGTCTTTTAACTTTATTAGATATTGTTTCTTTAAATCTTCATCCTGAATTCTATCAATTATTTCTACTAGAAAAATTGTTTTTTCTGAAGAAATTGTATTTATTTTCTTTTGACAACCTTGACAATCACATAACCCAAAAATTCCTTTTGAGCATATGTTGTCACTTTCTAATTGTTTTGAATCTGAATCAGATTCTAAAACTTGTTTTATATATTGTTCATCTGAAGAAGAATTTTCTTCCTCTTCTTCACTAGTGAATTCTTGTTCGTCAGAAGAAGAGTTTATAAGAATTTTCATTAAATTCTTTTTCTGGTCTTCATCTATTTGTAGGCTTTGTATTTTTTGGGCAGTTTTGCATTTATTTGCAAAATGTCCTGGTTTCCCGCATTTATAACATATTACATTTCTTTTTGATTTTTCATTTGTTTTTTTGAAATATTTTTTAGGTTTTTTATTTATTTTAAATCTTCTGGTATCTTTAAATTCCTTGTTTTGTATTTCTTCATTGTCTCTGGAATATCTCCAAAGCAGTTATTCAAAACAATGATTTGGAACCTTTCTCTCCAAATTATATCACCAAAGAGAAATATCAACTGATAATCTCTCTAGAACCAGATCAAATCAAAGATAATGCAGCCGAATCAGCTTCATTAATCTTCCCAAAAACACAAAAGACAGGTCAATGGCACTTTTTGCCACATAACCTATACAGAACCAGAGTTTTTTATGAACTCATTCTGGTACAAACAAAATCAGCCCTTATTTCTCATAAACA
>CM073468.1:48055000-48335000 GCA_037074535.1 Gleditsia sinensis | reverse complement strand
TGAGTTGCTTACTCTCCAAGCTCATGTAGGATTATGTGTCACAGCCAAATGAGGGAGTTGTGGTGGAAGCTTATTGACTAAATGTTTTAGGAACATGTAGGATTAAATGTTATAACCACATTATGACACATATACAAGGCTTAATGAATGACTTATCCATATAATCATTACTCCATATTACCATAATGATTTTTCCCTTATTACTTACTCTTCAATTCAGCAAAAGCAAGAGCACCAGAAGCTAGGATATTTTTGGCTAGCTTGAACCCTGTTGAACTAGAAAACTTGCAACAAAACTAGAAATAGCAACCTCCAACGCCAAAGAGAAGGAAAGGAAAAGAGGAAAGGGAAATTGCTAGTTAAGGTAGGGTACTCATTTCTCACTCTTGTTCTTCATCTATCTTCTCTTTTTTGGCATAAATTTGGATTGGTTTTTATGGTTTTTGGTGCCAAAAATAGTCATCAAAATTATGGTGTTGAAGTGCAAGAAAGTGAGAAATAGAAGGGGAAGATAGCTAGGGAATTTAGATGATGATCTTGAGGTAAGCTTGACAATAAAACTAAGCCAAAAATTATTAAATTCTATAGTTGAAAATTATTTGTATGTTGGTTAAGGGATTAATAAATTTTATGTGAAAATTTGGTGCAATATGGATGCCTATCTATGTATGCTTATATCATGAATGTTAAGCTTGCAATATGTGTTTGTTGATGGAGTAAATTGTGTAACAACCTTAGTGAATTTATTTTTTGTGTGTCCTTTATCTCTACTAAAACCATTAATTATGTTACCCAATTCATGATACTGACTATTCATTAGTCACACTTAAATACAATCATATTGTTGTTATGCTCATCATCATACAAAACAAACCAGCATATATTTCATTAAACATCAGTTGTGTACAACTAGTTAACTATTCATAATAGTAGTACAGATACTATTCGTAGTACAAAAAGCGAGAGGGTATCTGACTACTTTCCAAAAGAACTAGTTAGCTGTCCAGTTATTGCATACAATATATATATATATATATATATATATATATATATATATATATATATATATATATATATATATATATATATATATATATACTCTACGTCTAGTCCCACATCAGCAAACTCCCCTTCTAGGTAGACAAGGGCGGGTGGAGCAGATGTAGTGGGATCTCAACTAGTTCTATCATCTTCATCTGTGAGACCATGGGAACTGGTCCCAGAAAAGGTACATCTACCTAGTCTACTACGAACATCAGCGTCATACTATATACCTGCATACTGCTATATGTCTTGATCTGAACATAGCACAGAAATATAGTGAGAACTAGGTTCCCAGTAAGTTTAGAAGTAATGTAAATGAGAACCATGTACTATGTTCAATTGTATAAACTATAGAAAAATGGACAACAATCATCTATGCACATGCAATACCAGTATACACATATATGTAATCAGGTCATGATGTTGCATCACAATAATAACAATAACAATAGATATAGCTATATCATCAAGCTAAACACACATTGTGGTGCAATATCATATCTTCATTTGGCCAATCCATTTATTTATCCACTAGCTTATCTCATTATTTCTATTATGGTACTGGTCAGTGTGAGTCTCACTCCACTCACTCCTGAACACAGCAGGTCAATGTGAGCCTTTCCTAACTCACTCCCAAACGAGCTTGCCCAGCCTCATTCAAGCATGGCATAATTTCATTTCATTTTATCATCAATAGTCTGTGAATAGGGCATCCCCTATCTGGTATACCGACACGGAAGCCATGTGACCTCTCTGGAGTCATCTTACTACATCAAGGGTTATCCTCCCATCCCGTTCACCACCATAGCTATTTGAGGGTCACCATATATCAGGCCTTTTACCCCAGTAGCTTTTAATTAATTCTTTTAATATTAAATATAGCTAGGGAAAAACAAAATTGTCATTACGCACTGTCATTGTGTGGCTTCTATTTATCACAGTTCACACATCCATTGATATTATGTACATCATACACTATCATTTAAGTAAGAAAATACCACGACCATTCATAATTTAGTCTCAAGTTCATGTGCCATCAATACTCTCATATTTTCTCATGTACTTTTACCACATGCGTTGCAAAGAGATTAGTCAACCGGCTTAGTATCAAATTTAGGGGACCCATTATAGCCTTACATAATTTATTCAAACATTTTCTCTCAAATCTCAATGCTTAATTTGTCATTAAAAATATGGTCTCCATTTGTTACTATTCATTTGGTAGGATTACTATTCATTTAGTATTTTTTCCCCACTTTCGCCATATTATTTAACCCTTATAATTAATTAAAAAGGTCCATTTCTTTTGGTCAATAGTCTCCTTAGGTGATATATAGGCCTTAGGGTGCAAAACCATAATTATTTCTTTTCCCTAAGCTTGTCCAATGTTGTCTAACATATTATCCATACTTTTAGTTGTTTTATGATTTCATTATTTCTCATTTAGTGCATATAATATATTAACCCACCAAATCATTTTCTTTGGATTTTATCTTTCTCATCCAAGGATTATATTCATGTATAATCCTTTTTATTCACTTATTTTCATTTTACTTATTTATTCTTCTTCAACTAATTTTTTTACTTCTAATGTAAGGAAATTCCTAATCAATTTTGGTTTAATTCCTTACATTACTTAAAAATTCATTTTTATCTACTTCCAAATTTTCTATGCACACCCATATCTCTAATCATCCATATTATATTAGTTTTATCCTACAATAATTAAGTTTACCTTTTTATCCATTATTTTTCCAATTTTCGGAATTTTCTCTCAATATCCCTATAATTTCGGTTTTAACCCAATTTTTACCTCCAAACACTAATTTTTTGATTTTATTAATTTATGGTTATGTCTTGGCTTGCTAAATTTCAATATTTGGAGGAATATAACATATATTTTTGGCCTCCCATATTTTCTAGCAAAAACCAGAATTAATTTTTTTTCCCATGATGTGCAGTTAGTGTTGTGCTTTAGGGTAGATATTTAATTTCAAACATTTTGCCATGGGTTCCCCATGAATTTGGAACTTTTCAAGCACAAAAAGATCACTGATTTGAGCACCATACCAGCCCCAAAACAGCAGATGTACAGTTTCAGCAATTAAGAGTTTAGCACATGAAATAAGGTGTCAAGCATCATATATATATGTATACGAATGCACCAAGTGAACAATTTGTATGGCAATTGTTTTGAACGAAATTCCAGCAAAATAAACCATCAAAATTCTGTCCAAACTCCCTGAATTTTTTTTCAGAAAAATTAGAAATTTAATTACTACTAAACTCACCCAAAATTGCTCCCACAAAACTAAGCTTCTTTCCTTGCTTGTTTCTCCTTCCCTTGACAACAAATCCTCCCACTTTTTTACACTTTTCTCACTGTTCCAGAAGCTCCAAAAGATGAGAATAATCTCAGAAAATCACACAAATTAAGAAGAAAGGAGGTTTCAAACCATTAAAATCAACATTTACCTTAATTTCTAGCTTTTTCTTGCACTTTCTCTCTCTACTTCCTTCTCCTTTCTCTCTCTCTACCTCACAGCTGTTTCTCTACCTTATTCCCTGGTTATAGCCTAATTTCCCAGCTTCCTTAAGTTTCCACTCCACCTCATAAGACACCTTGCACTCTTCTTCCACTCCACCTCATAAGACACCTTGCACTCTTCATAAAATTATTTTGGACTATGTGATCATTACCCTTAAATGATTGCTTTGCTATCACCCTTATCCTAATGAGTCACCACCATGTGCCCTAGGACTTTACTTGGATGCCAATGCAGCCAGCAAAAGGGGTCTTGGTCAGCCAATATTATCTTCTCCAAGATTTCATGATGTTAGCATAAGATATTATCTAATTTATCCATTAACTATATATTAAAATTCAACATAAATTCTTAACTATTTCCTAATAATTTTGATTGCTTCCTAATGTCATTCTAAAGTCCTCCTTAATATTAATAGAAATATTATTAATATCATTTAATCTAATTAAACCATCCCCTTAGTCAAATTTTTTTTTTTGGCTTTTGTGCATGATTTTTCCTTAAATTTCACTTTCATGTTTCCTTAATTTCAAAAATTCTAAACTCTTGTATTATTTATTTTAAAATATTTCTTATGGCCTATTAGGGTCACTTAATCCCATTTTAGCTTCCATAATTTTCTCCCACTCATTTTCCTCTTTATTTCCACTCATTTAGGCATTTAGGGCTTTTATTGGGATTAAATATAATTTATTCCAATCTTTTCCTAAAATTCATACCTCATCCTATTCTCTACTTATTTTTCCTTCTATAATACTTTAAAAAAATAATTTCATGAAATATAGGTGCCATTTAAAATTTTTGAGGGTGTTACAAATTGCATGGATTTTGCTAAATGTTTTGGGCATATTTCGGGATGCATAAATGGAATTTCATGTCTATTATTGAATCAAGTTTAGTGAGTGCAAAATTGGAGAATTTGTGGGTAATGCTTTTGGTGGCAAGAATCTTGATAACATGCATGATATCAGTAACAAATTGTGCATAAAATGGATAGATTTTGGGGTTAAGATTTGTTTGAGATCATGGTGCATACTGTCGCGGGTACACCAAAATTAATACCTTACCTCTCAACTAACCTGTAGTTGAGGGAGTAAGGGTGGATCCCATAAAGATTGGTATTACCTTTTGTTATTCTTGTAAGGGGGTTTGATAATTGAAAGTAAAACAAAGTAAAAAAGAATAAAAGTAATTAAAAAGAGAGTTATAAGGCATTGGTTTTGGTTGATATCCACCATCAAGAAATCACATTGATAATTGACAACATAATCAATCTTAATTTGAGTATTTATCATTGGGATTCTAACCTTGTTCCTCCTCAAGTCTAGTAATTGATAACAATTGCCTCAATTAACTCTAATTAATTAGAAATCCTTTAGCACATCGGTAAAGTCTAACCTATTAATTGCATAAAAAACTAGAGAAACTGATAGAGTTAAAACACCATAGACACATCGGCTATATTTAATTTAGTTAATCATTCACCATAGGTTTAATAATTTATAATACAAAATTATTAAACCTATTTTCCTCTCAAATCATAATAATGAAAATTTTGTTCAAAATATAATTCAGTAGTAGATTGAAATAATGAAATCACTAGTGTGCACCCTAGATATTAATTGAAACAATCATAGGAATAAGAATGGATGAATAATCAATACTCAATTAAAATTCACATAATAAACTCAAATCAACATCTCACAATGCATAAAAGATCCTTGAGGTTTCAATCTTCCTCAACCAACAAAAATAAATTAGCTACACAGGGTTATAAGAAAATCTAGAGAAAAAGAAGAAGAAACTTGAGAAATTGATCCTTGAATCCTTGGATGGATTGGATCCCCTATTTCCATGCTAGATTTCCCTCTTATATATAGGTTGGGATAGTCTTGAATGAAGTAGGATTGATTCTAGGTTGGTTCTTGAGCTTCAGGGCTTTATTTAGAGTCATATTAACCTAAAAATTGTATTTTTACTTTCTGCAGCGGTAGTGGGTGCCGCGGTGCTCCGTTGCTAAAAGTCTGTAGCGCCGTAGCGCTAAATTTCGGGCGCCGTGCCACTATGGTTTCTTTAGAATCTAAGAACATGGTTCACATAAAACTTGTAGTAGTATTTCGTAACGTTCCACAACCATTTGAATTATCTTAATCAGAACTAAAATGAGGGATATATACCTCAATTAGTGACCAATAGTCAGGATTCATTTGCTTCATTGTAATTGTGAATTTCAAACTCTATAACACTCTTAAATCCCCCAAAGTAGACAAAGTTATCAACATAAAAGTTATATATAATTGTCTTATCTTTTCATAGCCACTTGAATCACTTTGTTTGGAGTACATATGTGGGAGATATGGTCTAATTAGTGCCACAAGGTCTAGAATCGCTGCAATTCATCATTTTTCCAAGAATTTCTTATCTTTTTCTCTTCTTTTCATCTTCCTTTGTTTCTGCAACAAAACAAATTAATTCTTAATCATAGTTTACTTAAATCTAACAAAAAGTAATTTTAAGGTATTAAAATCATGCTTAATTATTAACACATCAGATCTGAAAAGGTATTAAACATCAAAATTCTAGAACTATGTTTTAACTTTCTATAGGCTTTGTAATCACCTCTATCAGACCACAAATGAGATAGTTATGTCCCAAATAGTGGTGATAGGTAAGGAATCAACTCGTGTATTGCGATGCTGTTTAGTGGGGGACACGACACCCTGATTTTCACAGAATTAGCTAAAGTGGTAAACATAAAAAGTAAAGATTTTGTCTTATCTTTCCATATAAACTTGAATAAGCTCATTTAGAGTTCATATAAGGGAGTAATGGACTAATTAGTGAAGGAATTTTAGGCTAGATAAGAGCCTAGTCATGAGGTAGCTTAAAGCACGACCATATAACAGGACACGGCAATGCTGTGTTTTATGCTATTTTGAGAGTTTAGACCCAACTGAGAGGCAGCTTCAAGCATGGTCATGTCTTAAGACATGGCAAGGCTATGCTTGATGCTGCAATTATTGTTGTAAGTGTAAAAATAACAACTAAATAGTAGTTATAAATTAATTGAACGTAAGGAAGGAAAATATTATGATTAAACTTCAAGATTTTGGGAATTAAGACTTAAAACAATTGAAATAGAATTTATAAGAAATATGCCTATTTCATGTCAATTATGCTCTTTCTCTTGTGCATATTGTATAGTGAGAATGATATGTATAAATTTTGTTGATATTATGGAAATGTTACATTGTTACATGCACATCGTTGCTAATTTTGAAGAAAATGTTTAATATGCATAGTATGAGTAGTATCATTGTCCTAAAATTGTTAAAGTACTTTGTGATGGCTATTTTTGGAAAGATAAATATATGCATCCTACAAAGATAAGACCTTACTTAAGGTGGCTCTGATAAGGAGGAAGCTACAGGGGTAAGACCCTATTGTAGGTGACCATATAATAGTTTGGTCATGTGGCTTACTATATCGGTACTAGATAGAGGACACCATATTCACAGATGATTTGCTAGCTCTATCCCGGCTGTGCAGGTAAGGCAACGAAGCTCTGGTTAAATATGTGCCAGTGAAAACATATAAGTGAAATGATGTAAGCAGCCAGCCATAAACAAGATTGAATATGAAAATTTCATGTATACAGCCTTATGTTTGAAAATGTTGTGTGATGCATTTACATGGCAATTTTGAGTGATGTTGTGTACATGAGATATGCATTTGCGCATAATCTATTCATAATTAAGTATGATTTTAATACATTTAAACTTAATTTTTGTTTGATTTAAGTAAAATATAATTATGAATTAGCTTAATTCTGTGTTTTGTATTGTAGGAGAAAATGAAGAAAAGAGGAGAAAAATAGAAGAAATTTATGGAAAAATACTGAATTACAGCGATTCCAGACCTTTCAGCACTAATTAGATCATATCCCCCACATATGAACTACAATCAAAGTGATTGAAGTGCATGGGAAAATATAATACAATAATCTACAACTTCTATATTGTGCAATTTGTCAAATGCAGGAGAATTTAGTGTGTTACAAAGCTCAAAATTTAGAATCGCAGTGTAGCAAGATGAATTCTGACCTTGTGCTACTAATTAGGGTATATTGCCCTTATGTTAGCTTCAGAAGAATTTTTAGTGCCATGGCGCTAGCCTTGGGTACTGTAGCAGCACTCGTTACCTAGAAATATGAGTGCTGCAGCACCCGTCGTCGTTGCAGAAATTAAAAGTTGTTATTTTTAGGTTATTTTGACTCTAATTGAAGCCCAAAAGCCCATGAACCAACTTAGAAGTAATCCTACTTCATTTAAGACTCTCCCAACCTATAAATAAAAGGGAAAGCAAGCATGAAAAGATCATTCAAGGATCTAAGAATCAAATCATCAAATTCTCAATCATCTTATTCTCTTCTTCTTTATTCATTATGAGATTTGGATTTGGATTTATTATATCAATTTTAATTGAATATTGATCATTCATACATTCTTATTCCCATGATTGTTTCAATTGATATCTAGGGTACACACTAGTGATTTCATTGTTTCAATCTACAGCTAAATCATATTTTGAACAAAGTTTTCATTATTATGATTTAAGAGGGAAATAGGATTAATAATTTTGGATTATTAAATATTAAACCTATGGTGAATGGTTAACTAAATTAAATACAACAGATGTCTTTATATTTGTTTAGCTCTATCAGTTTCTCTAATTCTTTATGCGGTTAATATGTTAAACTTTACTATGTACAAAAGGTTAACTGTTAATTAGGGTTTATTGAGGCGATTGTCATCAATTGACTAAACCTAAGTAGGAACATGGATAATATCTCAATAGTAGGTACACAAATTAAGATTGATTATGTTATCAATGATCAATGCAATTCTTTGATGGTAGATATAAACAAAAACCAACTCTCTTATTATTAATCACTCTTTATTGTATTGCAATTATTATCTTTTTACTTTAATGATTTAATTTTATCATTAAATCCTCCCTTTTCTATTTCAAAAAAGGTAATACTACTCTCTGTGGGATCGACCTTTACTCTTACTACTATAGTTTAGTTTTGAATAAGGTATTGATTATATTTGGTGTATCCACGATAGTATCCACCAAATTTTGGCTGTAACAACTCTATTTTTTTTACATATATACATATATATATATATATATATATATATATATATATATATATATATATATATATTGTGGGATCGACCTTTACTCTTACTACTATAGTTTAGTTTTGAATAAGGTATTGATTATATTTGGTGTATCCACGATAGTATCCACCAAATTTTGGCTGTAACAACTCTATTTTTTTACATATATATATATATATATATATATATATTTAAATTCCACGAAGTTAATACCTCTTTACTTCTAACTATTTAACTCATAATAACATTCAATTAAATTAACCAAGCATAATTTAGGTTTATGGTATACCATTAACACTGATACAATTCTAGGTTTACATACACATAATTAATTAAAAACATCTGTACAAAAATATAACATATATATGTCTACATCTTATTCATTCATATTGACCAATTCTGGGGATACGAGTGCGGTGATTGCACCTTCACTGGGATCTTAGCCAACTTGACCCAACGTACACTAAAAGCTGGTCATAGAGAATATCTACATATTTAGTCTTTTGAACATGATATGTGTAACATCCTTAATTTAGTTTCTTTTATTAATAAAGGTACATAAATATTTAATTAAGGAAATAAAATTTATTAGACAATTTTTAGATATCTAAGGAAATATAATCCTTATAAATTCTTCACCTTATGTGTATGCATAGAAAATGTTTCTAACATTAAGGGAATAGGTAAAGAGAGAAAACCTAATAGGAAAAATTAGAAATAACAAACTAAAGAGAGGCAAAATTCTTGGGTAAGGAAGATAAATTTTTGGGAAGTAAGTCAAGGTCTTAAAATTTCAAGAAGATTGGATTAGGGTAATTTTTCCTAATTCAAGAGTTAGAGTTACTAACTTTAACATCTCCAACCATAAATTTGGCTTTCACCTATGGACACTTCATATAGAGTTTTTCCACTTCACATAAGTTTTTAGCAAGCCCATAGGATAGCCTAAGCAAGAAATAAAACATAGATTTGAACTAGGATATAGAAGTTGGACCGATAGCTCAAAAATCTTGAAAATGTGACCAAGCCCTCCATGAAAGGTAGAATTTTAGCCAAAGCAAAGGAAATGGGTAAGAATGAGACAAAATCCAAGAAGGAAAATAATAATAATAATAATAAGAATCATGTGAAGAAATAGTAGTGTAAAAATAATCAATATTAGGTCACATAACATTAGGACAAAACATCTATATCCTAGATTTATAATTAGGTAATAATACATGGCTTTAGGACAAAATATCTATATCCTACATTCATAATTTCAACAAGTAGGTAATAATACATTGCGTTATGACAAAACATTCTTATCCTATATAAATAATTTCAGCCAAGCAAGGGAGACTCAAGGGATGAAAAGTTTCCACCTAAAAAAGCAAACCTATCTTACTTGAGTGAGACAAAAAAAAAAGAATCCCAAAATTAAAAGGACCTTGTCCCTTGTATTAATAACATTTTATCATGATTTTCAAAATAAAAATCTCCTTTTGCTATGCATATCTTGACTAAGGGAGAGGAAGACAAGAACATGAGTTGTCTTTCTCCAAAACAAAAAAAACACAACCAAGCACATCCTAATTTTGATAAAGTAGACCCATGATCATGAAATGTGAACCACTTGATAGTTTATTTAAACAAAACCCACCCTTATAACATTATAATTTTGTCCAAGTGAGGGAGAGGAAAAATAGAAGCAAGGTAGAGTGAGGAAAGGAGAGAAAGAGAGGAGAAGAAAGGAAAGAAGAAGAAGGAGAAGTCTGGAGGACTAAGTACTCATGGTAAGTTAGCTTAAACTCTACATGAATCCATCTTTTCTCTTCGTCCTTGGGGTTCAAAAGTCACCCTTCTTCTCTTATTTAAGCTGCTAGAAAAGCTAAAGAAAGGGAGGAATCTTACTACTTCTTTCAAGAGGAAACAAGAAAAAGAATTCACTAAGTGAGTTAAGGAGATCTTTACGTAGGTTTAACAATATCTCCTTTTAAAGAAAATCTTTGAAATTTGTAACATTTATAAGAGATTTTGATCTTAGAAATTTGATGAAATTTAAAATATTTAATACTTTGATGATTGGTCATGGATGTTGCTATATCATGTTGCATGTTATCTTGCATATGATGGATGTTTCGAACATTTCGGTTTGTGTGAAAAGTTCTGCATAGGTATGGATATGGGTGGCAAAATTTTAGAATTTTCATGCTACTATTTTGTATATTTGAATGTGTTGAAAGTTGATGGAATAAGATTAGATGTAAATTAGGAAGAAAATGGAAGAGGACATAATAAAATGATGAATTAAAACCTTAGGAAAGATTTGTTAGGAAACTAGATTTCGGAGTAACTAGAGAAGCTTCTATTTTTGAAGTTCTTGGAAGAATCGGTTAGGAATTAAAAGAAATGGTTAACATGAAAAATGTAGATATATGTCTGACGGAGTTTTAACCACTGGAAACACTAAATTTGGAGTCTAGATGAGGGAGATATTTCCTGATTAATAAGCCATGCTCAGAAACAAGCTTCTGTGTTTGAATTTCTAGGCAAAATCTGTAAGGAATTAAAAGAAATTGTTAACATAATAAATATAGATATATGTCTCACGGATCTATAGGCTCTTAAACCACTTAATTTGGAATCCATATGAGGGAGATATGGCTGATTAATGAGTGCAGGTCAGAATCAGTCTAGAATCCAGGGTGGTAAATGTAAGCGTTTTTATTTTTGATTTTATGGGAATATTTCGTAAGGAATTAGAAGAATTGATAAACATGAAAGTTATAGATACTTTCCTTAGCTTTTTATAGGCCTTTGATTTACCTCAATTAGAGTTTGTATGAGGGAGATATGGTTAAATAATTGAGAAAAGGTCATAGAACACGGCCATGCCATGTTCTAGGTTACTTCAACACTTGTAGGCCATGTTCAGGGCTGCTTTTGAGTATGTTTGAAGTATTTTCAAGTATGGCCATGTCCTGGAACATGACCAGGCTATGTTGGGAGTTGGTAAAGCTTATTTTTAATATTTTTCTACTCTTAATGAATCTCATTAACTATAGGGTAATAATTGAAACCAAAATAGAGACTAATGTCCTATAAAATTTGTGAGAATATGTGATGAAAATAATATTTAAAAAAGAAAAAGAATCTTATAAATAAAAATAAATAATTAGAGTGTGCCCTAACCATTGCCATTGCATGAACTCCTTATCTTCTTAAATGTGTAATTTTGACATGGAAATATTTTAAAGTGATATTTGAAACGATTATGTTCATGGCATGATTACCAATGATTTTTGGTAATGATTATATGAAAAATTATGGCATGTGAGTATAATGAACATACTTGTTATTGAAATCATATTTTTGGCTATTAATGTGAAAAGAAAAGAAAAGAAAAAAAATGAGCATAGTGACATGACGGTCCGTGTGGTGCACTAGTAGGGGATGCTCTACTAACGGCTATGATTATGTTAATGAGAAAAGAAAGAGAAAGTGTGTCATGTCGGACAAAGCGAGAAAATCATGTTTCGGAGAGTAAAAAGTACATACTTTGACTAGGGTAGCTTGATATGAAAATAAGTTGATAGCCATCATATGATATTATGAAAATAGTTATTCATGCCATACATGTCATTACTGTACGATTTTCATGTGCATTGTAACAACTCCATTTTTTTTACATATATATATATATATATATATATATATATATATTTTACATATATACATATATATAATTTTTTTTAAAGTCGCATGAAGTCATTACCTTAATTTAACTTATAATAACATTCAATTAATTTAACCAAGCATAATTAAGGTTTACACATCATTAATTAACAACATCTGTATGCAAATCAAACACATATATGTCTACATCTTATTCATCCCTATTGACTAGTTCCAGGGATACGGGTGCGGGTGGTTGTACCTTCACTAGGATCTTAGCCAACTCGACCACAAACACCTTATTAATTTTCTGAACATGATATGGAAATATAGTGAGAATTAAATTCTAGTAGGTTCAACAATAAATCATTATCAATAATTCTTATCACGTCATGTTCATCTGTATAAGCTACAACAATTATCTTTAGGTCACAAGAATGCACATAAAAATTGTACGGTTATGACATGTATGGCATGGATAACTATTTTCAAAATATCATATGATGGCTATCAACTTATTTTCATATCAAGCTACCCCAGTCAGGGTGAGTACTTTTTACTCTCCAGTACGGGTTTTCTCGCTCCGTTTGACATGGCACACTTTCTCATTCTTTTCTCATTAACATAACCATAGCCGTTGGTAGGGCGTCTGCTACTGGTGCACCACACGAACTGCTATGTGACCGTGCTCATTTCTTTTCTTATTCTTTTTCACATTAATAGCCATAGATATGATTTCAATAACAAGTATGTTCATTATACTCACATGTCATAATTTTCATCAAAATATAATCATTACGAAAAATCCTTTGTAATCATGCCATAAAGATAATCGTTTCAAATATCACTTTATAAAATATTTCTATGTCAAAATTACACACTTAAGATGGTAAGGAGTTCATGCAATGGCAATGGCTATGGCATACACTAGTCATTTATTATTTTTATTTATAAGATTCTTCTTCTTTTTTAAATATTATTATCCTCTCTTCACTGAACAGAGCATAACACCCTCATTTTTAAATTCGAGTGAGGTGATTTTGGTGTTAATTGAAAGATAAGACAATCCTCTAAAACCATTATGTTGAACATTTTAGTGAAATCTTAAGTAATCGTGGTGTTACTACTCCCTCAAATTCAATGTTATTTCTTCTCGGGTAGGTTCAGACCTCTACTTACTAATCAGACCATATCTCCCTCATACAAACTCCAATTGAGGTTATTCCAAAAACTATAAAACGCTAAGATATTTATATATAACTTTTATGTTTATCATTGCTTCAGATTACTTACTAATTATTCACAGAAAATTGAAAACAAAAACACCTACATTTTCCAACCTAGATTCTAGACTGATTCTAACCTTTACTCATTAATCAGCCATATCTCTCTCATATGGACTCCAAATTAAGTGATTTCAAAGCCTATAGATCCGTGATACATATATATATATTTATCATGTTAAAAAGTGCCTTTAATTCCCTACATATGTTGCCCAGAGATTTAAAAATAGAAGCATACTTAACAGATTCTTCCCTAGTTAGCTAATTTCTGACCTTTGCTTACTAATTTAACCATATCTCCCTCTTATTGATTCCAATTTGAATGTTAAGCATAGATATAAATTTTTTATGTTAAGCATTTCTTTTAATTCCCTACAGATTTATCCCAAAAATTTAAACACATAAGCATTCCTGACAGATTCTTCCCTGGTTAACCATTTTTTGATCACTGCATACATATCAGGCAATATCTCTCTTATCTGAACTCCAAATTAAGTGATTACAGTGGCTTAAAATCCTTGAGACATAGATCTAAATTTTTCATGTTAACCATTTCTTTTAATTTCTAACCTATTCTTCCCAGAAGTTTAAAAACAGAAGCTTCTCTGGTTACCCTGAATTCCAGTTTCCTAACCAATTCTTTCCTAAGGTTTTAGTTCATCATTATATTACATCCTCTTCCATTTTCTTTATATCTAATCAAATTCCATAAATTTCTCATCACATTCAAATATAAAAAATACTAGTATAAAAATCATAAAAATTTTACCACCCATAGCCATACCTATGCAGATCTTTCGACACCAACTGTAATGTCTAAAACTTCCATCATATGCAAAATAACATGTAACATGATATAGAAACATCCATGACCAATCATCAAAGTAAAAAATATTGTACATTTCATCAAAGTTCTAAGATCAAAATCCCACATTAATGTTACAAATTTCAAAGTTTTTCTTTAAAAAGAGATATTGTTAAACCCACCTAAAGATCTTCTTAGCTCACTTAATAAATTCTTTTTCTTGTTTCCTCTTGAAGGAAGTAGCAAGATTCCTCCATTCCTTTAGCTTTTCTAGTAGCTTAAATAAGACAAGGAGGGTGAATTTTTGAACCCTAAGGATGAAGATAAAAGTTAGATTCAAGTGGAGATTAAACTAACTTACCTTGAATACTTAGTCTTCTAGGCTTCTCTTTCTTCTTCCTTCCTATCTTCTCCTCTCTTTCTCTCATTTCCTCACTCTACCTTGCTTATATTTTTTCCTCTCCCTCACTTGGACGAAATTCTAATGTTGTAGGGGTGGTCCTTGCTTAAAAAAAATGTCAAGTGGTCCTTCTTTCATAATCATGGGTATACTTTATCACAATTAAGATGCACTTGGTTGCTTTTTAAGGAAAGACAACTCATGTTCTTGTCTCCCTCTCCCTTAGTCAAGATATGCATAGCAAAAGAAGATTTATATTTTGAAAATCATGATAAAATGTTCTTAAGATAAGGGACAAGGTCCCTTTGATTTAGGGATTCTTTTTCTTTTTCTTTTGTCTCACACAACTATGATAGGTTTTCCTTTTTAAGTGGCAAGTTTCTAACCCTTGAATCTCCCTTACTTAGCTGAAATTATTTGTGTACGATAGGAATATTTTGTCCTAATGCCATGTATTATGATACCACTTGCTAAAATTATGAGTGTAGGATATAGATGTTTTGTCCTAATGCCATGTATTATCATACCACTTGCTAAAATTATGAATGTAGGATATAGATATTATCACACCACTTACTGAATTTTTGTCTTAGTGCCATGTGACCTAATCTTTATTATTATTACACTATTATTTAATCACATGATTTATTTTATTTTATTTTTCCTCTTGGATTTAGGCTAATTCTTACCCATTTCCTTTGCTTTAGATAAAATTCTACCTTTCTTGGAGGGCTTGGTCACATTTTCATAATTTTTGGGCTATCGGTGCAACTTCTATATCCTAGTCTAAGTTTATGTTTTATTTCTTGCTTGGGTTATCCAATGAGCTTGCTAGAAACTTATGTGAAGTGGGAAAACTATATATGAAGTGTCCACAGGTGAAAGCCCAATTTATGGGTGGAGATGTTAAACTTGGAAATTTCTAACTCTTGAATTAGGAAAATTACCCTAATCTAATCTTCTTAAAATTTTAAGACATTTACTTACTTTACGAAAAAAATTTATCTTCCTTACCAAAAAAATTTGCCTCTCTTTAGTATGTTATTTCTAATTTTTCCTATTAGGTTTTCTCTCTTTACTTATACCCTTAATGTTAGAAACATTTTCTATGAATACACATAAGGTGAAGAATTTCTAAGGATTATATTTCCTTAGATATCTAAAAATTGTCTAGTAAATTTTATTTCCTTAATTAAATATTTATGTACCTTTATTAATAAAAGAAATAAAATTAGGGATATTACATGCATAAATAAGTGCATTCATGTGACATAAAATAATTGTTGTAGCTTATACAAATGAACATGACGTGACAAGTATTGGTGATGATGATTATGATTTATTGTTGAACTTACTGGGATTTAATTCTCACTATATTTTCATATTATGTTCAGAAAACTAGTTATGCAGATTTTTCTATGGCTCTAACTTTTAGTGCACGTTGGATCGATTTACTCTATATTGGGCAAATCCTAGAAATTAATAAGATGTTTGTGATCGAGTTAGCTAAGATCCCAGTAAAGGTGCAACCACTTGCATCTTATCTCCGGAATTGGTCATCATTTATAAATAAGATGAAGATATTTATGTGTTTGTTTTTTGTACGTACGTTTTGATTAATGATGTATATGTAAACTTAGTATTGTATCAGTGTTAATGATTGGTCATCATTTATAAATAAGATGTAGATATTTATGTGTTTGTTTTTTGTACGTACGTTTTGATTAATGATGTGTATGTAAACTCAGTATTGTATCAATATTAATGATAGACCTTAAACCTTGATTATGCATGGTTAAATTAATTATATATTATTTTGAGTTAAGTAATTATAAGTAAAGAGGTAATGACTTCGTGGAATTTTACAAATATAAAAAAAAAAAATAGAGTTGTTACAATATGGAAATATAGTGAGAACTAAATCCTAATAGATTCAAAAATAAATCATAATTATCATCAATATAATAACTCTTCATGTCATGTTCATCTGAATAAGCTACAGTAAATATATTAGGTCACATAAATGCACTTTATCTATATACATGAAAATCGTACAGTAATGACCTGTATGGCATGAATAACTATTTTTAGAATATCATATGATGGCTATCAACTTATTCTCATAACAAAATACCCTCGTCAGGGTGAGAACTTTATACTCTCCGGTACGAGCTTTTCTCCCTCCATCTGACATGGCACACATTCTCTTTCTTTTCTCATTAGCATAATTATGGCCGTAAGGTGTCGCCTATTGGTGCACCACATGGACCATCATTGTAATAACCGTAAAATTTAATGAAAATTCCAATTAAAGGAAATTTAGAATAAAAGAGAGAATGTTGAAAATATGAGAATTTATGTTTTGGCGCGTACTTTTTTATTATTATTTATTATTATTATTTTTAAATGATAGTATTTTGCTATAAGCAAATATATTTTTATTTATGTAGAAATGATTATGATTTGTTAAAAGTAAGTGGACTTTTAAGTAAAAGAAGTATTGTGTTGCTTAAAATAATTATATCGGCCTTTAATGAATTTGTATGGTATTTTTAGAAATATTCTTTCTTTTAATATGAATAAAGATATTTGTTTTAAAATTTGTTTTATTTTTAAGAGTTTAACTAAAGATTTATGAGAAAGGAAATTTTTAGAAATTTTTGGGATATTTTATGATGAAAAATGGAATTTATATGAATTTTTATAAAAGAAAATCCTATTATTAATTATTTAATAATTATTATTATAGTTTAAAAAAAAACGAAAACTGCAGAATCATAAAACGAAACCGGGGGCGAAATTTCAGAAAGAAGAAAGGAAAAAAAAACGGAGTGGAATAGTGCTGCATAGTGAGTAAATAGTGATTTTCAAATTTTATCTTTCAATCTGGAGTATCGATTGACTTCCAATATCAAAACTGAAGGTGTTACTGGATTCAGGATGAAGAGTACTTCAGTTTTGACCGATCAGTTTTTCAAATCAACCGTTGAATCGCTGTAGATCTGAAGTAGAAAATCTCGGTAAAAGGTAAGTTCTGAAAAACCTTACTTAGGGATTTCTAATTAAAAATCTGACTCCGTAGATGGATTCAGAAACTAGATAAATATTAGGATATGAAATTGTTTTGGTGATTCGGTAAAATTTTTGTGACAGTGAATAGTGTTTTCCGGCAATGAATAGTGGCAGTGAATAGTGTTTTCTGACATGAATAGTGCTTCCCGGCGGTGAACAGTAACCAAACTCATTTAAGGTTTTGAACCTTTCGGACTCGATTTTGGGGTTTGTTTTACCGAATGCAGACCAGGAACTAGGATTTTAGGGCTGTCCAATCTGAAGCCCTTACTTGTGAGTTGGTTTTTCATACTATAGCGCATGTTTTATGAATTCGGTTTATAACTCTCTCTCTCCTATGATTTTAACTAGTTGGAATGTATGCTAAATTGTTTTACTGTTTTGAAAACCAATATGTTCCAACCATGTTAGAAATTATAAATTTAAATCCTAGTTGAACTCTAGGTATGCAGGGCAAGCATCTAGGCTGATAATTCTCCATTTGAGTTAGATTTATAGAAATGCGAACTTAGTCATAGAAATGAACTAAGTTAGCCATGAAATGATTTGATGCATGATGAGCATCTATGTGACGTCTACGGACGATCTATGTTTAAAAGGGAAAGTTTATGATTATAAAGGTCTCTATGGGAATTCATGGATGAGATATATTTTAGAACGGAATTTTATGCATAAAAAGAGCTAGATGGAGAATTATAGCTTTATTGTAAAGTTATTGAAATGTTTTACTTTAAACTCTTTGAATAGCATATTTCAAATGTTTTCTATTGGAGGGACCCTTTTAGATCACTGTTAGCTAGCCGCAGGTAGTGCTAGCCCTAGTGCACCATGATCATGTTAAGGCTTCGGCCTAGGATACTGTGACGGGCATATGACTACCTAAGACACAGGGATTTAGGGTAGACTTATGTCTATGCCTACAGTGATTGCCCTACCCATTGCTATGTGCTTGGGAAATTTAGGGTAGACTTATGTCTATGCCTACAGTGATTGCCATACCCATTGCTATGTGCTTGGGGAAATTTAGGGTGGAGTTATGTCTACGCCTACAGTGATTACCCCTCCCTTGCTATGTGCTTGGGGAAGATGATGATCTGTCAGGAAAGAACTCCAATAAACTAGTGCATTTTTCTTAAATATTAAATATTTCTAAACAATCTCATTCATCATTGTTATTGCATAAATAACTTCATTTATTACTTACCATGCATAATTGATTTGCTCTACTGTTACTGATTTAATCCTGTTTTATCTTTTGAACATACATTTGAACTGTTTAGTTTTTCTTTCAATAAATTATGGTTAAATGCTTAATGTTCTATTATTATCTTTACACTTTGATTTCAATTATTAAACTCATTGTGAAACATTCATGCTTGGTTTGCCTTGTTTCTGTTATAGTGTGATTTATCCATTCACTGAGATGTGGTGATCTCACCCCTCTTCTGTTTCCTCCCCACAGATAGTCACAGAGACTTTGATCCAGCTACAGCTTCCTAGGAGGCTGAAGATAGTGTTGGTGAGCCCCAGTTTGGGCAAAACTCTTTTGTACTGTTTGTTTAGTTTAGTTTATATCTAGTGTACCTCCATGAACTTACAGGCAGGATTCTCTCTTCTTGTGTACTTTGATGTGTTGTTTGGAAAACAAATTTTATATTTTACAACGATGTTGGTATTATGAGGCCTTGGGCCAAGTTGAATCACATGAATATTATGAGGCCATGGGTCAAGTTGAATCCGAATGTTGGATTCATGAGATATCATGAGATATATATATATATATATATATATATATATATATATATATATATATATATATATATATATATATATATATATATATATATATACATATATACAGTATTTTCTGATATTGGATGTGGCATATGTGGCCAGTTATATTTATTATGTACTCTGGATTGTGTGTTGGATGTTTGTGCATGCTATGTGTTAGGCTTGCGGCTAGGGGGAAACCCTTATGCCGTGCCGGTCATGTGTTCCATCATTTGGGGCCGTGACAATCATGTGACCGTTCTCGTCTCTTTTCTTTTCATGTTAATAGCCAAAAATATGATTTTAATAACAAGTATGTTCATTATACTCACATGCCATAATTTATCATCAAAGCATAATCACTAAAAAAATCATTGATAAAATGCAATCATGTCATGTTCATAACCATTTTCAAATATCTCTTTATAAAATATTTCTATGTCAAAATTGCACACTTAAGATGGTAAGAAGTTCATGCAATGGCAATGGCTAGGGCATACACTAGTAATTATTTTCATTTATAAGATTCTTTTTCTTTTTTAAATATTATTTTGATCTTTTCATTTTCTTGATGCTTGACCTCTAGTTACTTTCCTCCTACTTATATTGTTTCCAATACATGTTCTCACAAATTTTATAGGGCATTCTTCTCCAATTTGGTTTATATTATTACCCTATAATTAATGAGGTTGATTTGGGGAAGAAAAAAGTTAAAAATAAGTTTTACAAACTCCTAACATATCTTGGTCTTGTTCCAGGACAAGGCCATACTTGAAAAATACTTCAAACATACTCAAAAACAGCTCTGAATACAGCCTACCCATGCTGAAACAACCTAGAACAAGGCTAGGCCATGTTCTATGATCTTTCATCACTTATTCAACCATATCTCCCTCCTATGAACTCCAATTTAGGTGATTCCAAAGCCGATAAAAGGTTAAGACATTTATCTACAACTTTCATGTTTATCATTTATTCATATTCCTTATGAAATATTCCTAGAAAATCATAAACAAAAATGCTTATATTTACCAACCAAGACTCTGGACTGATTCTGACCTCTACTTATTAATCAGCTATATATCCCTTATATGGACTCCAAATTAAGTAATTTTAAAGCCTATAGATCCGTGAGACATATATATATATATATATATATATATATATATATATATATATATATATATTATGTTAACAATTTCTTTTAATTCCCTATAGATTTTGCACAAAAATTCAAACACTGAAGCATACTTAACAGATTCTTCCCTGGTTAGCTAGTTTCTGACCACTGCTTACTAATATGACCATATCTTCCTAATATGGATTCCAAATTGAATGATTCCAGTGGCTAAAATTTTTTGAGACATATATATATATATATATATATATATATATATATATATATATATATATATATATATATATAATGTTAAATATTTATTTTAGTTCCCTATATATTTTTTTCAGAAATTCAAACACAGAAACTTACCTAACAGATTCTTCCCTGGTTAACCATTTTTTGACCTCTGGTTACTAATCAGACCATATCTCTCTCATTTAAACTTCAAATTGGGTGACTCCAGTAGATAAAAAGCTATAAGACATATATATACATTTTTCATGTTAACCATTTCTTCTAATTCTTAATCGATTCTACCTAGAATTTAAAAAATAGAAGCTTTCCTAGTTACTCAAAAATCTAGTGTCCTAACTAAACCTTTCCTAAGGTTTTAGTTCATCATTTTATTATGTCCTCTTCTATTTTCTTTCGAATTTACATCTAATCATATTCCATCAATTCTTCGCCACATTCAAATATACAAAATAGCAGCATAAAAATCCTAAAATTTTGCCACCTATAGCCATACCAATGAAGAACTTTCTACACTAATCGAAGTGTTCAAAACATCCATCATATGCAAGATAACATGTAACATGATATAGCAACATCCATGACCAATCATCAAAGTAGCAAATATTTTAAATTTCATCAAAGTTCTAAGATCAAAACTCCATATAAATGTTACAAATTTCAAAGCTTTTCTTCAATAAGAGATATTGTTAAACCTACCTAAAGATCTCCCTAGCTCACTTAGTGAATTCTTTTTCTTGTTTCCCCTTGAAGGAAGTAGCATGATTCCTCCCTTCCCTTAGCTTTTATAGCATCTTAAACAAGAGAAGGAAGGTGACTTTCGAACCCCCAAGGACAAAGAGAAAAGATTGATTCAAGTGGAGATTAAGCTAACTTACCTTGAGTACTTAGTCCTCTAGACTTCTCCTCCTTCTTCCTTCTTTTCTTTTCCTTTCTTTCTCTCTTTTCCTCACTCTACCTTGCTTCTATTTTTCCTCTCCCTTACTTGGACAAAATTATAATGTTATAAGGGTGGGTTTTGCTTAAATAAACTATCAAGTTGATCACCTCTCATAATCATGGGTTTACCTTATCACAATTAGTATGCACTTGGTTGTTTTTTGGGGAAAGACAACTCATGTTCTTGTCTTCCTCTTCCTTAGTCAAGATATGCATAGCAAAAGGAGATTTGTATTTTGAAAATCATGATAAAATGTTCTTAAGACAAGGGACAAGGTCCCTTTGATTTAGGTATTCATTTCCTTTTTCTTTTGTCTCAATCAAGTATGATAGGTTTGCCTTTCTAGGTGAAAAATTTTCAGCCCTTGATTCTCCCTTGTTTGGCTAAAATTATTTATGTAGGATAAGGATGTTTTGTCATAATGCCATGTATTATTTCCTACTTGTTGAAATTATGAATGTAGGATATAGATGTTTTATCCTAATGCCATGTATTATTACCAACTTGTTGAAATTATGAATGTAGGATGTAGATGTTTTGTCTTAGTGCCATGTGACCTAATCTTGATTATTATTACACTATTATTTCCTCACATGATTCTTATTTTTCTCTCTTGAATTTGGGCTCATTCTTACTCATTTCCTTTGCTTTTGGATGAAATTCTACCTTTCATGGAGGGCTTGGTCACATTTTCATGGTTTGTGGGCTATCAGTCCAACTTTTATATACTAGTCTAAGTCTATGTTTTATTTCTTGGTTGGGCTATCCTATTGGCTTGCTAGAAACTCATGTGAAGTGGAAAAACTCTATATGAAGTGTCCATAGGTGAATGCCTAATAATTTCACCTCTCTTTAGTATGTTATTTCAAAATTTTCTTCTTAAGTTTTCTCTCTTTACTTATTCCCTTAATGTCATAAAAACATTTTCTATGCATACACATAAGGTGAAGAATTTCTAAGGATTATATTTCCTTAGATATCTAAAAATTGTCTAATAAATTTTATTTCCTTAATTAAATATTTATGTACCTTTATTAATAAAAGAAACAAAATTAGGGATGTTACATTTTTCTTGTCCTAAAAGAAATTTTGTCCTCAAAATTTTAAAAATTACCTAATAAGAACAATTGTGGATATTTCTTCCTCATGACTTCTTTCAGGTCCCAAGTTGATTTTTTCAGAGTCACACCTTCCCATAACACCTTAATCAGGAGAATTATTTAATTTCTCAATTACTTCACGTCAGTGTCCAATATGGAAGTTGGTACTAGCTGGTATGTCATATTCTCCTTTATTTGGATTAGTTCATCTCGTATTACATTTGAGGAATCTGGAAGATACTTCCAAAACTGTGATACATGGAAAACATCATAAAGGTTGGAAAAACTTGGTGGGAGGGTAACTTGATATGCTAGTCTCCACTTTCTTCAAAATTTGGCAGGGTCCTAAAAATTGCAGACTTAGCTTTCTGGTCTTAAGAGACCTACCAACTCCAGTATTCGGGAAAATCTTTAGAAATACATGGTCGTCTTCCTCAAACTCTAGAGGTCTATGTCTTCTATCATAGTAACTCTTTTGTCGACTCTGAACTGTAACTATTTGGTCTCGTATCATCCTGATTTGCTCAGTAGTTTGTTGAACTAGATCAGGACCCAGCAAGTTCTTTTCTCCTACCTCAAACCAACAGAGTAGAGATCGGCACTTCTTACTGTATAAAACTTTGTATGGGCCCATCTTAATACTAGATTGATAGCTATTATTATAAGAAAACTCCACTAAAAGTAGATACTTATCCCATCCTTTACCTTGCTTTATCACACAGGCCCTCAACATATCTTCTAGGGTTTGAATGGTCTGTTCTATCTGTCCGTCAATTTGAGGATGGTAGATAGTACTAAACTACAATTGGGTTCCAAAAACTTCCTACAAAACCTTCCAAAATCTCGACATGAACCTCGGATCTCTATCAGAAATGATATTTAAGGGAATTCCATATAGTCTAACTATTTTCTGGATGTACAACTGGGCCAATTTGTCCAGTGAATAATTAATTTTTATGGGCAGAAAGTGAGCAGATTTGGCTAATTTGTCAACTATTACCCAGATAGAGGTATGCCTAACTGAAGTCTTAGGTAAGCCCACCACAAATTTCATCAAAATACTATCCCATTTCCATTTAGGGATCCCAAGAGGTTGCAAAAGTCCTACTGGCTTATGATGTTCTACCTTCACTTTTTGGCAAATTAGGCATTTAGCCACAAACTCAGCAATGTCCTTTTTCATCCTTGGCCACCAATACAACCTCCTTAAATCTTGATACATTTTAGTGGATTCAGGATTCAGGATCTTTGTAACAACCTTTTTTTTTTCCTTTATTATTATACAATATTGAGTTCACATACATGTCATTAATCAAAACATACGTATAACATATCAAACAGATAGATATTTACATCTTGTTTATTTTGGTTGACCAATTCCGGAGATACAAGTGCGGGTGGTTGCACCTTCACCGGGATCTGAGCCAACTCGACCACAAACATCTTATTTGATTCTGAAATCTGCCCAACATAAAGTAACTCGATCCAATATGCACTAAAAGCCAGAGCCTTAGAAACAAAAGCTGCATAAATAATTTTCTGAACATGATATGGAAATATAGTGAGAATTAAATCCCAGTAAGTTCAACAATAAATTATCATCAGTAAATCTCATCACGTCATGTTCAGCTGTATAAACTACAGAAAATATCTTTGGTCACATGAATGCATTATATCTATGCACATAAAAATCATACTATAATGATATGTATGACAGGATTAACCATTTTCAAAATATCATATGATGGCCATCAACTTATTCTCATTTCAAGCTACCCCGGTCAGGGTGAGTATCCTCTACTCTCCGGTACGGGCTTTTCTCGCTCCGTCCGACATGGCCCACTTTCTCTTTCTTTTCTCATTATCATGATCATAACCGTTGGTAGGGCGTCCCCTACTGGTGCACCACACGGATTGCCATGTGACCGTGCTTATTTCTTTTCTTTTCACAATGATAGCCAAAAATATGCTTTCAATAACAAGTATGTTCATCAAAATATAACTATTACCATAAATCATTGGTAATCATACCATGAACATAACCATTTCAAATATCACTTCATAAAATATTTCCATGTCAAAATTTCATACTTAAGATGGTAAGAAGTTCATACAATGGCAATGGCTATGGCTATACTAGTCATTTATTAAGATTCATCTTCTTTTTTAAATACTAATTTTATTCCTTTATTTTTCTTGATGCAGGTTTTCATCCTATCTAACCTTCTCTTACTAATCAGAGCATAACTCCCTCAATTTAACTCTGATGTAGGTGATCTTGGTGTCCATTTGAAGATAAAACAATTATCTAAAACTATTATGTTGAACATTGTAGCGAAAAATTAAGCAACGAAGGTGATATTACTCCCTCAAAGTACAGGATAGTTCCTCTCGGATAGGTTCTGACATTTACTGACTAATTAGACCATATCTCCCAAATTTGAACTCCAAATTGAGTTATTCCAGTTGGTAAAAATCCATGAGCCATATATCTATAATTGTTATGTTGGCGCGCTATTTTAATTCCCTACAGAATATTCCCAGAAATTCAAAAACTAAAGCATTAATAACATACTCTTCCCTGAATAAACATTTTCTGACCTCTGCTTACTAATCGGATCATATCTACCTCATATGAACTCCAAATTGCATAATTCCAGTGGGTATATTTCCATGAGACATAGATATATAACTTTCATGTTAACCATTTATTTTAATTCCATACAGATAATTCCCAGAAATTAAAATACAAAAGCTATCCTAACATAATCTTCCCTGATGAACCATTTTCTGACCTTGGCTAACTAATCGGACCATATCTACCACATGTGGACTCCAAATTGAATGATTCCAGTGCCTAAAACTCCATGACACACATATCTTTAATTCTTATGTTAACCATTTATTTTAATTCCCTACCAATAATTCCCAGAAATTAAATTACCGAAGCTATCCTAACATATTCTTCCCTGATGATTCATTTTCTGACCTTTGACTACTAATCAGACCATAGCTACCTCATATGGACTCCAAATGGAATGATTCCAGTGGGTGAAAATCCGTGACACATATATCTTTAATTCTTATGTTAACCATTTATTTTAATTCCTTATAGATTGTTCCCAGAAATTAAAATACCGAAGCATAAAATTCTGTCAACCATAGCCATACCCATGCAGAACTATCTACACCAACCTAAGTATTCAAACATACATCACATGCAAGATCAATATGAAACATGATATAGCAACATCCATGACCAATCATCAAAGTTCTAAGATCAAAATCTCATATAAATATTATGAGTTTCAAAGGTTTTCTTCAAAAAGAAATATTGTTAAACTTACCTGGAGCACTTAGTCTCCTAGACTTCTCCTTCCTCTTTCTTCCTTTCTTCCTCTCCTTTCCTCACACTACCTTGCTTCTATTTTTGCTCTCCCTCACTTGGACGAAATTCTAATGTTGTAAGGGTGGGTTTTCTTATATAGACCACCAAATAATTCACCTTTCATGATCATGGGTCTACCTTATCACAATTAGGATACACTTTGTTGAATTTTTGGAAAACAAACAACTTATGTTCTTGTCTTCCTCTTCCTTAGTCAAGATATGCATAGAAAAAGGAGATTTGTATTTTGAAAATTATGATGATATGTTCTTAAGATATAGGGCAAGATCCCTTTGATTTAGGGATTCATTTCCTTTTTCTTTTGTCTTAATCAAGTATGATAGATTTGCCTTTTTAAGTGGCAAATTTCTAGCCCTTGAATTTTCCTTACTTAACTAAAATTATTTGTGTAGGATAATGATGTTTTGTCATAATGCTATGTATTATTACCCACTTGCTAAAGTTATGAATGTAGGATATAGATGTTTTTGTCCTAAAGCCTTGTATTATTATGCCACTTGCCAAAATGATGAATGTAGAATCACACCACTTGTCAAATTTTTGTCTTAATGCCATGTCACTTAATCTTGATTACACTAATATTTCATCACTTTAATTTTATTTTTATTTTTCCTCTTGGGTTTGGGCTCATTCTTGCCCATTTTCCTTACTTTGGTTAAAATTCTTCCTTTCATAATGGGCTTGGTCACATTTTCATGATTTTTGGGCTATCGGTCCAATTTCTATATCCTAGTCCAAGTCTATGTTTTATTTCTTCCTTGGCCTATCCTATTGGCTTGCTAAAAATTCATGTGAAGTAGAAAAACTCTATATGAAATGTCTATAGCTTAAAGCCCAATTACGGGTGGAGATACTAAACTCAGTAACTTTTGCTCTTAAATTAAGAAAGATTACCCTAATCCTATCTTCTTGAAATTTTAAGACCTTTACTTACTTCACAAAAATTTATCTTTCTTTACCTAAGAATTTCACCTTTCTTTAACATGTTTATTTCTAATATTTCCTCTTAGGTTTTCTTTCTTTACCTATTCCATTAATATTAGAACATTTCTATGCATATATGTAAGGTGAAGAATTTCTAAGGAAAATATCTAAAAATTACGGGATGTTACATTCTTCCCCCCTTTAAGAAATTCGGTCCCCGAATTTCAATCCATCCTACCACATGTAGGGAATGAAATTAAGGCATTATTCAGAGTTACCAAGCTTATTACCTAAATAATTAGAGATATCTTTTCTGTATGACATCTTTACTTTTTAATATGTCTATTCACTTGAGTGATTTTGCCATATAACTTAACCATAAGGAATTCTTTCAATCATAAGTTCTTCAATTGATATCCTCTAGCCCGTATGGATATATCTATGGGTCGATATTAGAAAACACACATATAAAGGAACATATACACCTTCATATTGTGTAACTATCTTTTCTTATTCCAAACTTCTATCAAGTCAATTTTTTTTTTCATATATCAACATCATCCCCTGAATATCATCATCTTACTCTATCATCTATTTTTATCCTCAAATCCTTTAATCAATATGTTAAACATACGTAGCAATAAATCCTTCAAACCTTTAATAACGTTTATGTACCATTGACGCATGTCTAATAATTCCAACTTACCTCATCACAGTAATTCTATACAAGCTTATTAACACCATTAAACTCATTGTCAAAAATTTCAATTATTTCTTCTATCATATCCAAAAGCACCTCATTCTAGCTTATGCCAATCCCATTTAATTCACCCAATCATTTGAAGAAGATTTGTGTTTTTTTTTTCCTAACAATTACTCATACATGAATTCTCAATTCCAACATAATTCACATCCTAGATACTAGACTCAATTTAGCATGATATAATCCTTTAACACAAATATCTTGATAACCTACATTATTTCCGGACATGGTTCTCAGAATATTCTCTATATTTCCAAATTAAGAGTTCAAAGACTAACTTAAATCCTACTTCCTATATTTTATTCCTCGAGAACTTCAACACCACTAATTCTCTTGATTACATTCGTCAAAACACCATAACAACCAAGTTTCAAAGGAAGAAATTATCTTTAATTGTAATGAGGGAAAATAACCTTGCATTTAATGCCAACCGTTAATGAGTGAAACAGACAAAAAGCATAATAGAGAATGGTTCCAAAAGCGAAAGTCAAAAGTTTTGACAAAGCATTGAAAAATATTAAAATCGGTGGCCGCAATTCTTGAAAATCTGTAAACAAAATCTATCTATGATTTCAACAAAAATCGGTGGCCGCAAATTTTGAATATATGTGTCAGAATCAACTTTAAATCCATTGGTATTCGGTGGAAAGATATCACATGGAAAAAGAAACATTTCTGAGCTTATAAAAGTATGTGAAAATCAAAGAATATGTAGTTAACTGGTAGGATGCAGTTGATTGCTTCAAAATAGATGTAATTAATCAACTGTAAATTAACTAGTCCAAATTAAAATTTCTCAAAATAGCTAGTCGACTTAATAATACTGATAGTCGACTGGCGAAAACATTGAGAATACAAAATAAATCATTTGATTGCATTTTTTTTTTTACTTTTTTTTTTTCAATGACGGCTATCACCTAGAACTTTTCTACAAGAATCAAAACATCAATGCTTCATCAAAGACAACAAGATAAAGACAGATTTCTGGTGATATCTTATCTTATACTCTTTATGTGCTTAATATGGGTCACAGTCATACTACTGTACATATACATGCTTGCCGTCATTTTTGAATTTTTTTTATTTACCTTTAATTTAGTTGATATTCATAGTTGTTCTAATAATACCCGGCCTATTCGCATAGCTATTATAAATATGCCTTTCTCTGATTTCTATAAATACTTTCATTAGTATCTTTGTCTATTCTCAAAGTTAAGGTCATAGAAATTATGGAGGGAACAACATTCCGTCAGTTTCGAAATATCTGTGTCTTTTGTGGTTCCAGTCCTAGAAAAGATGAGGAGTATGTTAAAGTAGCACAAAATCTGGGTATGGTGCTGGCTAGGAGAAAAATTCATTTAGTGTATGGTGGAGGTAACTGTGGGTTAATGGGGTGTGTGGCTACAGCTGCACATGCAGGGGGATGCCAAGTTCTAGGTATTATTCCTACAGCTCTAGCTACATCCAGCAATATAGGGAAGAAAATTGGGGAAGAATATAGGGTAGTTTCCATGCATGAACGCATGGCTAGAATGATGAGCAATGCTGAAGCCTTCATTGCCTTACCAGGTGGTTTTGGTACTTTAGAGGAGATTTTCCAAATAGTCTCTTGGGCACAACTAAATATGCATCACAAACCGATAGGTTTGTTAAATGTTAATCACTTCTTTGATGGTTTGTTATCTTTTCTAGATCAAGCTGTGGAACAGAGGTTTATCTCACACTCAGCACGACAAATTCTCATCTCAGCTTCAAATGTTGAGGAGTTGATTGATGCTTTACAAGCCTATGTTCATGTACCTGATCTAACTATTACTCCAATAGAATGGACGACAGATAACCGCAGGAAGCGTAAATTGGATTTGGATCTTCATCTTTAAATGTAGTAAAACGTAGCTATTATTGTACTACTTTTACTTTCTTAGACTCTACTTGTATACCATATTTACCAACCATACTCCTTTAGAGTTGGTAAAACTATCTTTGAATGTTGCTTATGATCCTCTGAACTTTTGAAATATTCTAGTATATCAACCATATATATAATAACAAATTGTTCCAAGGATGACCTAATTACTATTCATTAAATTTATGAATGCAGCTAAAGGTTTGTCAATTAAATGCATCACCAAGAACTCATAATGCCCATAATAAGTCCTACATCCTCTTCTCTTATCCTTAATTAATGTTACTCATATCCCAAATCTATTTGTGGAAAAATATTGAACACCTTATAACTGGTCAAACAGGTAATCTATACGAGTTAATGGGTTTCTATTCTACATTGTTATCTTATTCAACTGTCTACAATCTATGCATAGTCATAGTGATCCATCTTTCTTTTTCACAAATAGAACTAGAGCACTCCAAATAAAAGTACTAGGGCATTTAAATCCCTTGTCTAACAAGTCTTGTAAAATTTTTTTTTCCAGTAACTAGAATAATTCTTTTCTGATGTGGAAATACTGCAACCACGGAGCATACTAAGATTTTTCAAATAAAACCGGCACTTTCAAAACTTCTTGGAAATTTTATATGAGTACTAGGGTAAATTCCATGTTAAAATTCCACACTAATATCTCGGTAACTGGATAGTAATTGTAGTCTGTAAACAGCGCACCAGAAAAGTTCCCAGGAAAGAGAGGTGGGTCACTAATGGACACGCTTAAGTACCAAGTCTTTCCTTGCCAGAGCTTTCCTTAGACATGCACTTTTCACAAATCACAATTTATTTTTTAAATTCAATCGATATCATTCTATATAGGGATATAGATACTAGTTGGGTTCTAAGGAGTAAATCAATACCAAATTCTCGAATTGCTGTGGCAAAGTTGTGCAAGATTTTCTCTGCATTTTTTGCCGGATTCCGCCTTGGTGGTGCCATTTCCTACTGTGGGAAAAATAAATTTATGCTACTATTGAGGTGATCAAGCCCAATAGTTAGTTTCAAAACAATATTTAACAGCAGTCATAACACCACCTCGGCATATAGATAAGAAACACTAGTAATTTCTTACCTATATGAGTCACTGATCCCCTACACAGCACAACCACAACATACTCAAGACACTATAAGATCGATTCAGATAACCATCCACCCACTGGCCATCTAGGATCGACCAGGCTCTGATACCAATTATGTAACAACCTTTTTTTTTTCCTTTATTATTATACAATATTGAGTTCACATACATGTCATTAATCAAAACATACGTATAACATATCAAACAGATAGATATTTACATCTTGTTTATTTTGGTTGACCAATTCCGGAGATACAAGTGCGGGTGGTTGCACCTTCACCGGGATCTGAGCCAATTCGACCACAAACATCTTATTTGATTCTGAAATCTGCCCAACATAAAGTAACTCGATCCAATATGCACTAAAAGCCAGAGCCTTAGAAACAAAAGCTGCATAAATAATTTTCTGAACATGATATGGAAATATAGTGAGAATTAAATCCCAGTAAGTTCAACAATAAATTATCATCAGTAAAGCTCATCACGTCATGTTCAGCTGTATAAACTACAGAAAATATCTTTGGTCACATGAATGCATTATATCTATGCACATAAAAATCATACTATAATGATATGTATGACAGGATTAACCATTTTCAAAATATCATATGATGGCCATCAACTTATTCTCATTTCAAGCTACCCCGGTCAGGGTGAGTATCCTCTACTCTCCGGTACGGGCTTTTCTCGCTCCGTCCGACATGGCCCACTTTCTCTTTCTTTTCTCATTATCATGATCATAACCGTTGGTAGGGCGTCCCCTACTGGTGCACCACACGGATTGCCATGTGACCGTGCTTATTTCTTTTCTTTTCACAATGATAGCCAAAAATATGCTTTCAATAACAAGTATGTTCATCAAAATATAACTATTACCATAAATCATTGGTAATCATACCATGAACATAACCATTTCAAATATCACTTCATAAAATATTTCCATGTCAAAATTTCATACTTAAGATGGTAAGAAGTTCATACAATGGCAATGGCTATGGCTATACTAGTCATTTATTAAGATTCATCTTCTTTTTTAAATACTAATTTTATTCCTTTATTTTTCTTGATGCAGGTTTTCATCCTATCTAACCTTCTCTTACTAATCAGAGCATAACTCCCTCAATTTAACTCTGATGTAGGTGATCTTGGTGTCCATTTGAAGATAAAACAATTATCTAAAACTATTATGTTGAACATTGTAGCGAAAAATTAAGCAACGAAGGTGATATTACTCCCTCAAAGTACAGGATAGTTCCTCTCGGATAGGTTCTGACATTTACTGACTAATTAGACCATATCTCCCAAATTGGAACTCCAAATTGAGTTATTCCAGTTGGTAAAAATCCATGAGCCATATATCTATAATTGTTATGTTGGCGCGCTATTTTAATTCCCTACAGAATATTCCCAGAAATTCAAAAACTAAAGCATTAATAACATACTCTTCCCTGAATAAACATTTTCTGACCTCTGCTTACTAATCGGATCATATCTACCTCATATGAACTCCAAATTGCATAATTCCAGTGGGTATATTTCCATGAGACATAGATATATAACTTTCATGTTAACCATGTATTTTAATTCCATACAGATAATTCCCAGAAATTAAAATACAAAAGCTATCCTAACATAATCTTCCCTGATGAACCATTTTCTGACCTTGGCTAACTAATCGGACCATATCTACCACATGTGGACTCCAAATTGAATGATTCCAGTGCCTAAAACTCCATGACACACATATCTTTAATTCTTATGTTAACCATTTATTTTAATTCCCTACCAATAATTCCCCGAAATTAAATTACCGAAGCTATCCTAACATATTCTTCCCTGATGATTCATTTTCTGACCTTTGACTACTAATCAGACCATAGCGACCTCATATGGACTCCAAATGGAATGATTCCAGTGGGTGAAAATCCGTGACACATATATCTTTAATTCTTATGTTAACCATTTATTTTAATTCCTTATAGATTGTTCCCAGAAATTAAAATACCGAAGCATAAAATTCTGTCAACCATAGCCATACCCATGCAGAACTATCTACACCAACCTAAGTATTCAAACATACATCACATGCAAGATCAATATGAAACATGATATAGCAACATCCATGACCAATCATCAAAGTTCTAAGATCAAAATCTCATATAAATATTATGAGTTTCAAAGGTTTTCTTCAAAAAGAAATATTGTTAAACTTACCTGGAGCACTTAGTCTCCTAGACTTCTCCTTCCTCTTTTTTCCTTTCTTCCTCTCCTTTCCTCACACTACCTTGCTTCTATTTTTGCTCTCCCTCACTTGGACGAAATTCTAATGTTGTAAGGGTGGGTTTTCTTATATAGACCACCAAATAATTCACCTTTCATGATCATGGGTCTACCTTATCACAATTAGGATACACTTTGTTGAATTTTTTGAAAACAAACAACTTATGTTCTTGTCTTCCTCTTCCTTAGTCAAGATATGCATAGAAAAAGGAGATTTGTATTTTGAAAATTATGATGATATGTTCTTAAGATATAGGGCAAGATCCCTTTGATTTAGGGATTCATTTCCTTTTTCTTTTGTCTTAATCAAGTATGATAGATTTGCCTTTTTAAGTGGCAAATTTCTAGCCCTTGAATTTTCCTTACTTAACTAAAATTATTTGTGTAGGATAATGATGTTTTGTCATAATGCTATGTATTATTACCCACTTGCTAAAGTTATGAATGTAGGATATAGATGTTTTTGTCCTAAAGCCTTGTATTATTATGCCACTTGCCAAAATGATGAATGTAGAATCACACCACTTGTCAAATTTTTGTCTTAATGCCATGTCACTTAATCTTGATTACACTAATATTTCATCACTTTAATTTTATTTTTATTTTTCCTCTTGGGTTTGGGCTCATTCTTGCCCATTTTCCTTACTTTGGTTAAAATTCTTCCTTTCATAATGAGCTTGGTCACATTTTCATGATTTTTGGGCTATCGGTCCAATTTCTATATCCTAGTCCAAGTCTATGTTTTATTTCTTCCTTGGCCTATCCTATTGGCTTGCTAAAAATTCATGTGAAGTAGAAAAACTCTATATGAAATGTCTATAGCTTAAAGCCCAATTACGGGTGGAGATACTAAACTCAGTAACTTTTGCTCTTAAATTAAGAAAGATTACCCTAATCCTATCTTCTTGAAATTTTAAGACCTTTACTTACTTCACAAAAATTTATCTTTCTTTACCTAAGAATTTCACCTTTCTTTAACATGTTTATTTCTAATATTTCCTCTTAGGTTTTCTTTCTTTACCTATTCCATTAATATTAGAACATTTCTATGCATATATGTAAGGTGAAGAATTTCTAAGGAAAATATCTAAAAATTACGGGATGTTACAATCTTAGTCCTCAATTCCTATTCTTGGGGAACATAAACCCTTCCTTGATACAGGATTACCTGTCTTCTAAGACAGAAAAATTATATTGATCTTTATGATCCTATAGATATTGGTCCTGGGTTTGAACTTCCTTGATCTATACTCTAAGGTCACATTCTATTCTTAGCCCATTGATGATCAAATTGTTTAGAGTGAGAATAAGAGTTAGCTTCAAATTTTGAAACTCTTCTAGCATCCTCATCTCATACACCATTATCTGACCCATGTGTAGAGATTTTTGACTCATGGCATCAGCTACAACATTTGCCTTCCCTAGATGATACTTTATCTCAAATTTATATTTATTGAGAAATTCTACTTATCTTCGTTCCTCATATTTAATTCCTTTTGATCAAAGAGGTATTTAATACTTTTGTGCTCCCAATATACTTTAAAGGTTTCTCCATATAAGTAGTGTCGCCAAATCTTTAAGGCAAACACTACCGCTGCCAATTCAAGATCATGAGTCGGGTAGTTTTCCTCATGTGGCCTCAGTTGCTGAGAGGCGTAAACAACTAATGTAACGTCTATTTTTTAATTATTATTATAGCAATTTTGTAAGATTCGATTTATTTTTATTTATTTATTATTGTTATTTATTTAATTTTATTTCCACATTACGCATGTGAAATACACCATATGTATAAACATAATATATATGTGTGTATATATATATATATATATATATATATATTATAAACCTCACACATGTAATAGTTATACAATACAACATTTCAATACATAAATAAGAGTCCCTATACAACACTTCTCCCTTGAAACACAAAGGGTGAGGAGGTGGTGCTGACATCGAGATCTCCATCAGTAATGCCATTCTCTATTGTATCTCATTTCTTTTTATCTGAATATAACACCACAATAATAGTGAGAACAAAATTTCCCAGTAGACTTAACATAAATAAAATATAATGAGAAAAATAGGAATTATGTTCAGTTGTATAAGCTACAGAAAATATTAAGATTTGGAGATAAAATCATCACTTCGGTTGATGCTTAATTAACATACTATATATGCACTGAAAATCCACTCTTTTTTTAAATGCTCAAACATATCACAGCTCTCAATTCACTCATTTGCTTTACGCATAGTGACCGATTGACTACAGTCACAATAAGTGAACAAGGAATGTGAGTTCATCACCCATCTGCCTCATCACATTACCTCTATCACCAGTTGGATTGGCCCTCCTTTGGCTCTCTCGGGCTAATAGGGCTTCTCCAACTCGATACTGTCGATATTCATCTATACATATAAATGTATGTATGTGTATATATATATATATATATATATAATTATCAAGCAACTCGCTATGAGCTTTATGCTTGCCATTTGATCACATTCATAATATGCAATGCATCATTTTCATACCCAATATTTAATAATCATTCATCATATACCAATATCCAATATGATTCATTTTGAAGCAAATAAAGAAAAGGGTAATTTGTGATACGAAAATTATCATTATAAAAGTATTTTTCTTGGATATATGTTTCTTAAAAATCTTTCAACAAACAAAACTGTTTTTAGGTAGAAATTAGTGAAAAATATAATAATCCAGCACCCAACATGACCTGGCCATGTTCCAAAACACGTTCATGTTTGAAAATTACTTTAAACATGTTAAAAAGCAGCCCCGAATACGGCCTACCCATGTTGAACCAACCCAGAACACGGCCTGGACGTGTTCTGTGACCTTTCTTCACCTATTTAACCTTATCTCCCTTATACAAACACCAATTGAGGTGATTTCACCTATAAAATTTAAGACAATTATCTAGAACTTTCATGTTTATCATTTCTTTAGATTCCTTACAAATTATTCCCAAATTTTTTTTAAAAAAATGCTTATTTTTACTTTCCTGGATTTTGACCTCTGCTCAATTAATCAGCCATATCTCCCTCATATGGACTTCAAATTAAGTGATTTCAGAGCCTCTAGATCCGTGAGATTTATATCTAAAATTCATATGTTGACCATTTCTTTAAAGTCATTACCAATGTTTTCCAGAATTCCAAAACCAATAGCTTCCCAAATTACTCCGAAATTCAGCTTAGTCTAACTTCTCATTTGTTTTTTTATGTAATCCCATGCACCCATATACATTTCTAAGCAATCAAAATAGAATTCCATATACATATCCAGACCATATGTTATACAAAATCACATCTAAACAAATCTAAAAATATATATATAATTTTGTACAAAATTTATGAGTAGATGTTAAGCTTACCTCAAACAAATCCTTAAACCTGCGTGCTTGATTCCTACCACACACAAATCCTACATCCATACCGTGAATTAGGATATTCTTTAAGAAAAGATTATGAAATGAGAGAGATGACCAAGAAACTTACCTTGATTCCCCTTTCCTCTTCCTCTTTCTTTTCCTCTTCTTTCTTTTCTTCCTTTTTTCTTTTCTTTCTCTTTCTTACCGACCTCCCCCTCCCTCTAATTTATTAAAATTTTTCCTTATCTACCACCCCATATTTACAACTTTGCAGTCTCCCATTATTTACAAATCTGCCATCCTAGAGTATTTACAAAACTGTCATCCTAAAGTATTTACCAAATTGCCTTCTCAAAGAATTTACATAAATGCCATCTTAAGGAATTTATTTAAATGCCATCTCAATTAAATTACATAAATGCCATTTTAACCATCCTAAGATCTTGTTTGAGTTGAGTAAAATTGTAAAATAATTTAATCCTCCATTGAGTCCAAAATGCTTTCTCCTCTATGAAAAAAAATTTCAATTAGTAACATAAGGAAAAATCGGGGATGTTACAACTACTCTTTTGTCTTGCATCAGCACACACCTCAACCCTTTCTTTGAAGCATCACTATATACTTCAAAATGTCCAGTGGGGTCTGGAATAATTAAAATAGGAGGAGTGGTCAATCTTGTCTTAAGCTCTTATAAACTAGCGTTACATTGATCAGTCCATTTAAAATAACTTCCCTTCTTGATCAATTTAGTCAATGGAAAGGATATACGAGAAAAGTTTTGTATAAACTCCTGTAGTATTCTGCCAAACCCAAGAAACTTCTGACTTCTGTAATTGTCTTTGGTCTTTCCCACTGAATCACTACTTTCGTCTTGCTAGGGTCTATGGCTACCCCTTTATTGGAAATGACATATCCGAGAAATTTTACCTCTGGCAGCCAAAATCCACACTTCTCCAATTTAGCATACAACTTTTTCTCTTTCAGCACTTACAGCCCAATTCGGAAATGTTGTTCGTGTTCTTTCTCACTCTTAGAATATATCAAGATGTCATTAATGAACACTACCACAAATTGATCTAGGTAGGGTCAAAAAATGCAATTAATGTAATCTGTGAAAATTGCAGGTGCATTTGTCAACTCGAAGGGCATTACGAGAAACTCCTCGTGCCCATACCTAGTCCTGAAGGCTATTTTTGGTACATCCTCCTCCTTGATCCTAATATGATGGTATTCCGATCTCAAGTCAATTTTAGAAAAGATGGAGGCTCCCTTCAATTGATCCTATAAGTCATCTATCCTTGGGAGATGATACTTGTTTTTGACAGTCACCTTATTTAGCTGTCAATAATCTATGCATAGTCTAAGGCTCCCGTCTTTCTTCTTAACAAACAATACAAGAGCTCTCCAAGGTGATACACTTAGTCTAATGAATTGCTTGTCTAACCATTCTTCCAACTGTTTCTTAAGTTCCTATAATTCCTTCGAGGCCATTTTATAAGGTGCAATAGAGATAGGCCCTGTCCTAAGTAGGAGATCAATAGAGAACTCTATCTCTCTCTCCGGAGGCAAGTCTGGAATATCTGGTGGAAATACTTCATGAAACTCATTAGCTACTAGAATTTCATTAAGTTTTGTTTGACAACTAGGTTTGATTAACACAAGAGAATGTAACCAAGTACTTCACTTTTCAACTCCCGATTGACTTGATTAGCATTTAGCATCAATAACTGCATCTCCTCTTGTGGAGTAGGAGGTAGAAATTCAACGATCTTTGGGCAACAATTTAGCAAGACCCGATTTCTAGACATCCAATATAACCTTAGAATGACATCAATACCTCTTAAAGGTAGACAAACAAGATCTACAGAAAAAGTTTTCTCCTAGATGGTGACCTGACAATCTTTACATACAGAGGAAGTTAAGACATTTTCCTTTGTGGGGGTTACTACAAATAGTTCATAGGGAATTTCAGAAATAGGATACTAAAACTCCCTAATACATTCTTCTGATATAAATGAATGACTAGCACTAGAGTCAAACAACACCACAAAAGCAAATCCATATATGTAGCATGTACCTTGAATCATTTCAGAGGATTGAGCTGCTTGAGCTGCCTCTTGGTTGCTTAGGGTGAAAACCCTTCCTTTCACCTGAGACCTCTGTTCCAGTTGCTTCCCCACATTCTGTGGGCAGTTCTTTGCAAAATGACCCATTTGTCTGCATTTGAAGCAAACATTTGGTCCCATGTAGCATGCCTGTTAGCATGCATACGTCCACACTTAGTACACTTGACTGTGGAAAAGTTATGTTGGAAGGATCGAAGACTTACTGTCATTGGCCTCTTGCCAGTACCCTATCATTTTCCTCTGACATTTCTGCCAGAGTTTTTTGGCATGTTCTTCCTTTCCAGAAGTTCTGTCTTTGTTTCTCATCCTCTACTTCCCTCAAGCTCTTCTCCAAGAGTTTGCATTTATTTATCAGAGGTACAAAATCCTTGATCTCCATAGCCACAACAACATTCCTTATCTCTGGGTTTAATCCCGCTTCTAACTTAACAGCCTTTCATGCTTTATCGGGGTTAAATTGCAGGTAAGAGGATAACTTAAAAAACTCTTTGAAAGTCATGATGAACTGGTCTACAATCATGCTACCCTGTTTGAGTTGGAGAAATTTGATCTCCTTCTTCACCCGCACAGTCATAACACCACCTCAGCATATAGATAGGAAACACTAGTAATTTCTTACCTATATGAAATCACTGATCCTCTACACAGCACAACCACAACATACTTAAGACACTATAAGATCGATTCAGATAACCATCCATCCATTGGCCATCTAGGACCGACTTGCTCTGATACCAATTATGTAACAACTCTATTTTTTTTACATATATACATATATATATAAAATTCCACAAAGTCATTACCTCTTTACTTCTAACTATTTAACTCATAATAACATTCAATTAAATTAAGCATAATTTAGGTTTATGGTATACCATTAACACTAATACAATTATGGGTTCACATATATATCATTAATTAAAAACATCTGTACAAAAATCAAACACATATATGTCTGCATCTTATTCATCCATATTAACGAGTTCTGGGGATACAGGTGTGGGTGGTTGCAACTTCACCGGGATCTTAGTCAACTCGACCCAACGTACGCTAAAAGTCGATCATAGAGAATATATGCATATTTAGTCTTCTGAACATGATATGGAAATATAGTGAGAATTAAATCCCAGTAGGTTCAACAAGAAATCATAATTATCATCAATATAGCTCACCATTCATGTTCATCTGTATAAGCTACAACAAATATCTTAGGTGACATGAATGCACTTTATCTATGCACATGAAAATCATACAGTAATGAAATGTTTGGCATGAATAACTAGTTTTAGAATATCATATGATGGCTATCAACTTATTCTCATAACAAGCTACCCCGGTCAAGGTGATAACTTTATACTCATTGTTACAGGCTTTTCTTGCTCTGTCCAACATGACACACATTCTCTTTCTTTTCTCATTAGCATAATCATAGCCGTGAGTAAGGTGTCCATTACTAGTGCACCACACGGACTGCCATATGATTGTGTTCATCTCTTTTGTTTGTTAATAGCCAAAAATATGATTTCAAAAACAAGAATGTTCATTATACTCACATGGCATAATTTATCATCAAAGCATAATTACTACCAAAACTCATTGGTAAAATGCAATCATGTCATGATCATAACCATTTTCGAATATCTCTTTATAAAATATTTTCATGTCAAAATTACACACTTAAGATGGTAAAGACTTCATGCAATGGCAATGGCTTGTGCATACACTAGTATTTATTATTTCTATTAATAAGATTCTTCTTCTTTTTTAAATGTTATTTTCATCTTTTCATTTTCTTGATGCTTGGCTTCTAGTTACTTTCCTCCTATTTATATCATTTCCAACACATGTTATCACAAATTTTATAAGACATTCTTCTCCAATTTGGTTTATATTATTACTCAATAATTAATGATATTTATTTAGAGTAGAAAAATGTTTAAAATAAGCTTTACCAACTCCCAACACAGCTAAGTCATATTCAAAGATATGGCCATGCTTGAAAAATACTTCAAATATACTAAAAAACAGCCCTAAACACAGCTTACCCAGGCTGAAGCAACCCAGAACACGGCCTGGCATGTTCTGTGACCTTTCCTCACTTATTCAATCATATCTCCCTCATACGAACTCCAATTGAGTGGATTTCAAAGCCTATAAAAATCAAATACATTTATCTACAAATTTCATTTTTATCATTGCTTCATATTCCTTACGAATTATGTCTAGAAAATCAAAAACAAAAACACTTACATTTACCACACTGGATTCTTGATTGATTCTTACCTCTACTCATTAATCAGCCATATCTCCCTCATATGAATTCTAAATTAAGTGATTTTAGAGCCTATAGATCTGTGAGACACACACACACACACACACACACACACACACACACACACACATATATATATATATATGTGTGTGTGTGTGTGTGTGTGTGTTTGTGTGTGTGTTTATTATGTTAACAATTTCTTTTAATTCCCTACAGATTTTGCCAAGAAATTCAAACACAAAAGCATTCCTTGCTCCTTCTTCCTTCTTCTCTTTTCCTCTTTTTCTCTCTTTACCTCACTCTACCTTGCTTTTATTTTTCCTCTCCCTCACTTGGACAAAATTATAATGTTATAAGGGTGGGTTTTGCTTAAATAAACTATCAAGTTTTTTAACTCTTATAATCATGGATCTACCTTATCACAATTAGGATGCACTTGGTTGTTTTTTGGGGAAAGAAAACTCATGTTCTTGTCTTCCTCTCCCTTAGTCAATATATACATAGCAAAAGGAGATTTTTATTTTGAAAATCATGATAAAATGTTCTTAAGACAAGGGACAAGGTCCCTTTAATTTAGGGATTTATTTTCTTTTTCTTTTGTCTCAATCAAGTATGATAGGTTTGCCTTTCTAGGTGACAAATTTCCAACCCTTGAGTAAGATAAGGATGTTGTGTCATAATGCCATGTCTTATTACCTACTTGTTGAAATTATGAATGTAGGATATAGATGTTTTGTCCTAATGCCATGTATTATTACCAACTTGTTCAAATTATGAATGTAGGATATAGATGTTTTGTCTTAATGCCATGTGACCTAATTTTGATTATTTTTACACTACTATTTCCTCACATGATTCTTATTTTTTCCTCTTGGATTTAGGCTCATTCTTACCCATTTCCTTTGCTTTGGCTGAAATTCTACCTTTCATGGAGGGCTTGGTTATATTTTCATGGTTTATGGGGTATTGATCCAACTTCTATATCCTAGTCCAAGTCTATGTTTTATTTCTTGCTTGGTCTATCCTATTGGCTTGCTAGAAACTCATGTGAAGTTGAAAAACTATATATGAAGTGTCCATAGGTGAAAGCCTAATGTATAGATGGAGATGTTAAACTTAGAAACTCTAGCTCTTGAATTAGGAAAAATTACCCTAATCAAATCTTCTTGAAATTTTAAGACCTTTACTTACTTTCAAAAAATTTATCTTCCTTACCCAAGAATTTCACTTCTCTTTAGTATGGTATTTCAAATTTTTCCTATTAAGTTTTCTCTCTTTACTTATTCCCTTAATGTTAGAAACATTTTCTATGCATACACATAAAGTGAAGAATTTCTAAGGATTATATTTCCTTATATATCTAAAAATTGTCTAATAAATTTTATTTTCTTAATTAAATATTTATGTACCTTTATTAATAAAAGAAACAAAATTAGGGATGTTACATTGGTGCTGTTGCTGGGGAATGTGTCTATTATCTTTTGTGATTTTTACTTGGATTTATGCTTGTGACTCGTTCTATTAATTCTCAGAATGTGCCGTACAATCCAAATATTGGAAAATCTGTATATAGGCATAGAGAGAAATCCAAGAGGAGATGGATCAAAAGAAGGAGGAAATAATCATGGATAGGCACCATGCTTTGAAGGAGTTTGCAGCTCTAGATCTACATTAATAGCCTTTATGCATTACTTTTCCTAACCTTGATGAAAATATTAATTTTGATTTAAAATATGGACTGATTTATCTCTCACTCAATTTTCATGGTCTTGCAGGAGAAGACCCACACAAGTACTTGAAGGAATTCCATATAGTATGTACCAGCATGAAGCCCCCTAGAGTAACTGAAGAATAAATTAAACTCAATGCTTTTCCATTTTCTTTAAGAGATTCAGCTAAAGATTGGCTATATTATTTACCATTTGGCACTATCACTACTTGGAATGAGATGAACAAGTTATTTTTAGAGAGATATTTTCTGGCATCTAGAGTCGCAAATATAAGAAAAGAAATATGCAGCATTAGGAAATTACATAGAGAGACTCTTTGAGTATTGGGAGAGGTTTAAAAAGTTTTGTGCAAGTTACCCATATCATTAAATTAGTGAACAACTACTAATCCAATAGTTTTATAAAGGTCTTTTGCAAGGTGACAGGAATATGATAGATACAGCTAGTAGAGGTGCACTAGTAGATAAAACTCGTGATGTAGCTAGAATCCTAATATCAAATATGGTTGCTACCTCGCAACAATTTAGCATTAGGCATAATCCCTCCGTTAGACATGCCAATGACGTAAGTACTTCTTCCCTTCAGCAAACAATGTTTAAACTTATCTCTCTAATACACTAAATTATTATAGGTACACCTCAACTAGTTAAAGTTTATGGTATTTGTTCAGCAATAGAGCACCCAACTGATATGCCTTACACTTTAAGAAGAATCCACAGAATAAGCTAATGCGATAGGTGGTTTCCCTAGACAACCAAAGAGGTATGATCCCTACTCTAATACATATAATCTTGGATGGAAGGATTATCCTAACTTCAGGCATGGGAATTTATAAAATAGGCCAACAGGACAAACTTTTATAGATTTTCAACATAACCAATAGGTCTATTACCTCAGAAAGACTACATCTCAGGATTCCCAAGTAGGTCGTTCTTTAGATGAGCTTATTAAATCTCTTTCACAGGAATAAAACCAATTTCAACAATAAACAAGAGCTAGCATCCAAACCCTAGCAACTCAAATAGGCCAATTAGCAACTACAGTTAGCTGATTGAGATGCTAAAAGTTTAGATAAGTTAGCCTCTCAAACTGTGCTGAACCCAAGGGAAAATGTAAGTGCCATCATGGTAGAAAGTGATAAAGAGGTTGAGATTCCAATGCAAGTGGTATATGTACCAACTAAGTAAGAAAAAGAAAAAAAATAATGTAACCATGAGGGTAAACATCCAAAAGGTAAGTTTCCAACTCTATTCCAATATGAACTTGCACTTCCTTTTCCTGAAGCTCTAAAAGCAACATATATTCCATTTGAAGCATAGCCAAAAACTACATCAGTGATTAGTGTCCATACAGGAGTAACACTAAGTCACATAGTTACATTAACCTAACACGAGTCCCTATATAGCACATCACCCATGGGGTATAAAGGGTGGAGGAGGTGGTGCTAGCATTGAGATCTCCACAACCGTTACTGCATAATGGTAACTGACCAAATTAGGGTATTTCCACCATTTGGAACTCCAAGATAGCAACATGAAGATTTTTCAACACCTCAACTACTTTTATCTGAATATAACACCAAACATGAATAAGAATAGAGTCTTAATAGGTTCAACATTAAACATGTCATATAATTCATAATCATCACAGTTTTATGTACAGCTGTATAAGCTATAGAAAAATATTATTTACTAATAACATGTGCCTGCTACATACATATATTATTTTGAAAACATTATTCACATATACTTAATTGGTGTGTTTACAAAATAACAAATCAACATGCATAGTGGCTACTTACTCATCAACTTCTTTGTCTCAATAATAGGATAATGCGAGTCATTCCCCCTACTTACATATCCCGAAAACACAGTAATGGGAGCCATTCACCCTTACTACTCATATAGCTTAGCAACAAGGTAATGTGAGCCATTCTCCCCCTACTCACTTACTATTGATACTCATCTCTTTTTTTTCTTGCAATAGGGAAGTGCGATCCATTCCCCCCGCTACTCACTTACTATTGATACTCATCTCTTTTTTTTCTTGCAATAGGGAAGTGCGATCCATTCCCCCTGCTACTTACACTCCATTGTTGCATGTCAGTGAGCCATTCCCCTCCCCGCTGCTCACCCACCTTGGTTGGAGTGGCTATATGACTCGTTTGGCCACCTTACTATTGTAAAGGTTATTCTGAAGATATCTCGTCTATTTCTCATATTTAGTCATATGCATAATATCATTCTCTTTATTTTCAACATAACAAATGTACATCAGATGATTCATCACCAACATCATTCTTACCATTATTACAATGGGGTCAAGCATTAAACAAGTTCATCACTAATATCATGTTTGTTTTCATCGCCACATTATTTAACAAATATGTATTAATACACCTATCATCATGTAATAATGCATACATCATACCACCTAATCATCATGCATTGATACAATAACATAGGTATTACATCATCACCTTCATTATTTAACAAATATGTATTAATATATAATGTATGTCATGCTTGTCATTAAAGAAATGGTGAAAACTAGTATTGTATCACAAAGATTATAGAGCATTCTTTTTCAATTTGGTTTCCATAATTACCATATAGTTAATAAGGTTCATTTATTGTAGAATGCAATGGAAACTAAGCTAAACCAGCCCCCCAACATGGCCATACTCAAGGCTGTACAAAACTTTCACTGCCCTGAATATGGCCTTGCTCTAGGCTATCCCCTACTCTAGTTTTTCAAACAACCTAACCTTCCTTTATTAATTAACCTAAAAATTCCTCATTTCAATTCTGATTGAGGTGATTCTAGTGCCTATGAAAAGATAATACAATTCTATACAACTTTTATGTTTACCACTTTGGCTAATTAGGACACAAAACAAGTGTAATAGGGTCTAAAAAATAGCATCGTGACTCTACATGTTAGATCTAACCTTTCTTCACTCATTAAGGCATAGCTCTTTCATATTAAATCCGATTGAAGTAATTATAGAGGGCTTAGAAATCTAAGATATATGTATACAACTTTTGTGTTAAACATATTTCCAAATTCAACATAAATTCCGAATCTCAGAATCATCGATTCAAAGCATAGGTTTTTACCCTTTTCAAGCCAAAAATTCAATATAATACATGTATTACATATGCATACAAACTTTTACTCTACATGGCTATTTGTATACACACACACACACACACATACCTGTATCATCAAGATTTCAAGCTTCATGGTAGAGTTAATGTTAAACCTACCCACTATCAACCCTTAGCCTTTTTCTTTATACACTTGTTTTTCTTCTTATTTACCATAAAATTTACACATTTACCATCAAGATAATTTCTTTGGGAGCCTATCAGGAGGAGAAGAAAAGATTAGGGAGGTTAAGCCATAAAAATAATAACCTTATCTTTCCCTTCTATTACTTTCTCTCTCATCTATCTCTCTCTCCTCTTTCATTCTCTTCTCCTTTTTTCTCGTCTTCTTCTTGGCCGTGCACCTTTTCTCTCTCTCCCCTTAGATTAGTCGACTTATTTAAGAAGTATTTGGGAAAATATTTTAAAAACAAGACTTGCTCAAGAAGTCATATTTCCTATGACAATTATACCCTTTAACCAAATTAAATTTACAAGTGTGCCATCTTGTGACATTCTAACTGTCCATTACTTCAGGCCTTGTTTGGCTTCCTCAAATTCTCTAAATGTTTTAATTCCTCTCTTAAGAAAATGCCAAAGGGATTTGGGGTCCCACCTAAAATATATCTGTAGCTTATTTCCTGATGTTCGGTTCTAGCCTTAAACAATTAAGAAATTATAATTTCCCCCTTCTAGTTTTCCTTTTTGTCATTTAGTCACTTTATAATTTTTTAGAGTTTCCTTCACTATTTTATTTCATTTTCTTTCCTTCCCTTCACTATTAAAATTATTTATTATTTAATAAAATTGGGGGATGTTGTAACGACTAGATTTTTTAGGTGATTAACACAACAAAGAAACAACCATCCAGAAAGATATGCATCTTATATATATATATATATATATATATATATATATATATATATACACACATGAGTCAAAATCATATCAGGGATTAGCAGTATATACATGTGTAACCCTAGGTACTAAGCATACACTCAAAAGGTGAAGTACCGTGTGGTTACACCAAAACAATGGGGTTAGCCTATTTACAACAATAGTATATACATAACTACTATCTTACTGCCCCCGTGGCCATTACCTCTGGGGTACTACTGGTGAAGGAGGCAGCCCAGGTGCAGGTACTTCCACTATGTTGATAACAAGCAGGTTCACCACAATTGTGAACTATCTCAATTAGGGGACATCCACAGTCTGTAACTCAAGTAGGATGGTCAGAACCATGAATGGCATGCTAATGATTTGAACATAACACCACAGCATAGTGAGATATAAAATTCCAGCAAGATCAACATCCAGTAATTAAAAGCATAATAGAAAATTCACGTGTTATGTTGAGTTGTATAAACTACAGAAAAACATTTTCTCTTTTATACAATGAAGGTATAGTATACACATGTAGTCTTTATACATGTTATGCATTAATATCACATAAACATAACAAACCATATATTGCTCACAGTGGCTCATCATCTGATAATTCTCAATTTTCTAACCTTAGTAAGGTGTGAGCCTTTACCACCTCCAGCTGCTCACCTACCACTAGGTTCCTTGGTCAGAGCGGTCCTTTGCACATTGACCACTCTAGGCTATAAGGCGTCCTCTATCCTGGTACTATATCACAGCCATGACCCTTCAATCACCTTACATTCACTAGGTGCTGCATGTCGCAGGGTCACCTTGGTTAGTAAGGGTCATCCTAGAATTGTCAATCTCCTTAATATAGTAAGGTGACACCTTTTGCCAGGCCACGCTACTTCAGAAAGGATCATTCTGACCATCAGTCGCCTCAACACAATAAGGTGACACCTATTGCTAGGCCACCCTACTTCAGAGAGGGACCTCCTGACCAATACATTTCTTTTACGTATTTTTCTAGCCACTTGCCTCAACAAAATACACACATCATTAATCATCATGAGCATGATCAACATTTTCTCTTATGTATGCTATAATGACCCACCATGTAATATGAGATAAGGTATTCATGTATTTTCATCTTCCATATTATACATATATCATTTACCCCTTTTTGGTTACACATAATGGTAATTTATGGCATTTAAGCATATCATTTATTTACCATTCCTTCATGCATTTATATTTAATTAGAAAAAGATATTTCACAACCAAGTAAACACTAAAATTTACTTTGATATATGGCTAATGGAACTCAAATTATAATCTCATAAACATTGGTTCTTAGTTTAGATTCAAAAAGGAAAAAAGAAAGCAATAAAATGAGCAAGACAACATGAAGCACGATCGTGCTTCATGCCCGTGCTACCCATAACAAAGCCCATGTTTCCAAAAACCAACACCGAACACGGCTTGGCTGTGCCCCCAAGCATGGCTGTGCTTAACCTGTGTTTTGCACCCAAAATGAAAACCATCCTAGAGCACGGCTTGGCCGTGCCATTAAGCACGATCGTGCTCTGTGTGCAAAACTTAGAAAAAACCCTCTTTTTCTCCCCAAACCAGCCATCAAACCAAAAAATATCCAATCTAACATTTTAGGCATATAAAATCCAGATTATCCACAACACATATCCTTCAAAAATCATGAATTAAACTCCATATCTAATCACAAATTACCACATCATGCACATATATAAAAGTCAGCCATCAATACCATAAATGCATAATCAATGTTCTCATCTATCCTACCATCATGCTTCCATTAATGCATATAAGATACACACCAAGCCTTTTAATCAAGAAAGCTTATAAGTGGGGTGTTGATCTTACATTTTTGCACCAATTAGCTCTTTCTCTCCCTAGCTTTGGTTGAATTTCTCTCACTATTCTTCCATTACCAAGCTATAGCATTTTTCCCCACCATAAGATTTCCATGAAAGCTTATGGACAACCACAAGGTTAGGGAAGATAAACTCACCTTTTCCACCTTCCCTTTTAGCTTTCTTTCTCTCCACCTTTCTCTCTTTTCCTTTTTCTTTCCTCCTCTTTTTCTCTTGCCATGGCTGGTTTTTCGCTCCTTCGTGGCTGGTAACTTCTTCACCAAGTCAAGGGGAAAAGGATTAAATATTAAAGCTTCTCCAAGAAGCTTCCCTCCATCTAACTAAGGCCCTTACTTTCTCCAAATAGGGAATCGAAAGGATACGAGGGTATACATGGAGGTTTTGGATTAGGAGATGCAAATGAAGAGGGTAAAACTATCTTGGATTTTTCTTTAACCTATAATTTTACCATAGCAAATACTTGTTTTAGAAAGCGGATAGAACATCTTATCACATACAAGAGTGGAGGAGCAAGCTCTCAAATAGATTTTTTCTTGGTAAGGAAATCAGATAGAAAGTTCTGCACAAATTGTAAAGTCATACCCTGTGAGAGCTTGGCTACCCAACACAGAGTTTTAGTTTTGGACGTACGAGTTATGAGAAGAGTAGAAAGAAAGAGTAAGAAAACAATTCCTAGAATTAGGTGGTGGTCTTTGAAGAATGAACAACAAAGGAAATTTCAAAGAAAAGTGGAGGAAGAGAGGCTTTGGGAGGTCCAAGGAAATGCTAATGATATGTGGGATGAGATGGCCAAAGGGATTAGGAATATAGCAAGAGAGATACTTGGAGAATCAAGAGGCGTTGGACCTAAGGGTAAAGAATCTTGGTGGTCGGATGCGGAGGTGCAAGATAAGATTAAGGTTAAAAGAGAGTGTTATAAGGAGTGGAACTTATGTAAAGATAATGCAAATGGGGATAAATATAAAGCGGCTAAGAAAGACACTAAGAAGGCTATGAGTGAAGCAAGAACTAGAGCTTTTGAGGGGTTATATCAATCTTTAGGAACTAAGGAGGGAGAAAGAAAAATTTACAAGCTTGCGAAGGGTAGGGAAAGAAAGACAAGGGACCTAGATCAAGTGAAATGTATTAAAGATGAAGAGGGTAATGTTTTGGTAAGGGAGCATGATATCCAAGCACGATGGAGGAGTTACTTTCAAGGAATTTTTAACGAAGGGCATGAGTTGACCTGTAACTTTGACAGACTTAATATTGCAGAAGAGGATCGTAATTATACCTTTTATTGTAGAATCTAAGAGTTTGAAGTAGAGAAGTCTTTGAAGAGAATGGATAATGGCAAAGCAGTTGGACCTGATAATATACCTATTGAGGTGTGGAAAAGTTCAGGAAGGAAGGGTATAAGTTGGCTCACTAAGTTGTTTAATGTGATAATGAAATCTAAGAAAATGTCGGATGAATGGAGAAGAAGTACTTTAATCCCTATATATAAAAATAAAGGAGACATACAGAATTGTTCCAATTATCGGGGGATTAAACTCATGAGCCATACTATGAAGTTATGGGAGAAGATTATTGAGCAAAGATTAAGACAAGAGACTCAAGTTACAGAGAACCAGTTTGGATTTATGCTAGGATGGTTAACTATGGAAGCAATTTATTTACTACGGAGATTGATGGAAAGGTATCAAAGTAGGCAGAAAGATTTACATATGGTTTTTATTGATTTGGAAAAGGCATATGACAGAGTGTTAAGAGAGATTCTATGGAAGGCTTTAGAAAAGAAAGGAGTACGTATTGCGTATATTCGAGCAATCAAAGGCATGTATGACAGGATAACGACTTGCGTGAGAACACAAAATGGGGATACAAAGGATTTTCCCACAACTATTGGACTACATCAAGGGTATTCTTTGAGTCCGTATCTTTTTAATTTGATTTTGGACGCAGTTACTGAACATATACAAGAGTTGGGGCCTCAATGCATGATTTTTGCAGATGATATAGTCTTAGTTGGTGAATCGAAAGAGGAAATTAATATGAAGTTAGAGTCATGGAGACAAGCTTTAGAAACATATGGTTTTCGGATAAGTAGAAATAAAACAGAATATATGGAATGTATTTTTAGTAAGAGATGAATAAATATGAATGTAGACGTGAAACTTGAAGACTATATATTAAAACAAGTTACAAGTTTTAAATACCTTGGGTCTATTATACAAAATGATGACAAAGTAAAGGAGGACGTAAATCATAGGATTCAAGATGGATGGATGAATGAAATGGAGGAAAGCTTCGAGTGTCATTTGTGATAAAAAAAGTGCCGCTCAAAGTTAAAGGAAAATTCTACCGTACGGCTATAAGACCTGTTGTATTATATGGTATTGAATGTTAGGCGGTTAAAAGACAACATGAAGATAAACTCAATGTTGCAGAGATGAGAATGTTGCACTGGATGTGTGGACATACCATAAGAGATATGATTAGAAATGAATGCATTAGAGAGAAGGTTGGGATAGCACCTATTGTGGAGAAGATGGTTGAATCTCGCTTAAGGTGGTTTGGCCATGTGTGGAGAAGACCTGCAGAAGCACTAGTGAGAAGAGTAGATCGGATGGAGAATAGTCCAATAATTAGAGGTAGAGGGAGGCCAAAGAAAACAATAAGTGAAACTATTAAAAATGATTTAATAGTTAATAACTTATCTATTGATCTCATCCATGATAGGCCACTATGGCGCCGTTTGATCCATGTAACCGACCCCACCTAGTGGGAAAAGGTTTAGTTGTTATTGTTGTTGTTGTTGTTTAATCTCCTCTTGAGGTATACTTTAATGACTTTTTGTGCAACTTTCTTCATGGTTTCTTATCCTTTTTATTGTTGCTCATTTCTAGTCTTGCAGGAAAAAAAAATTACTATTCCGTCCTTAGTTCTTTTCTTCAAAAATGAGAATTTTATTATTTAATATTTATAATTATTTCTTTATAAATACTCAATTCAATCCTTTTTAACCCTTCTCAATATTCTATTTTGTGAAGGTAATTAATAGAAAATTCAGGGTGTTACAAATGTTACATGTAGTATTGTTGGTATGATTATAATGAAATATATGCTAGTTTTATACATAGGTATTATTTGATGCTTGGATTGTGATTATTTTTTCCATATTAAAACCTAAGAGATAAAAAAAAACCAGCTCTTACAAAGTTGGTATTAGAGTAGGTTGATCTTAGGTGATCATGGGGGTAAATGGTTGCTTATATTGATCTAAGATGTCTTGAATAAGCATATAGAGATGTTTTGTAAGGTAGAATATAATTTCAGTAAGGAAGTTACTAGTGTTTCCTATCTGAATACTTGAGTGGTGTAATGACTATTGTAGAATATTTAATTCACTATTGAGCTAGATCCCCTCAATAGTGACTGACTTCTTTTAATTGACACAGTAAATTATGGCACCACAAAAAAAAATCGATGAGTAGTATGAAAGCTACCTTACATAACCTAACCACAGCTATTGAAGGCCAGGTGTTTTCCACAAACCAAATCTTACAACATATTTAGGATAATAATAATAATGATAGTGAGGTTAGCAAAAGTTAGAGAAACTGGTGAAATAGAAATGGATGGTCAGAATTTATGACGACCCGACCTTCTTCTTTTGTGGGATGATATGAACCTATAGTTATTAAAAGGTGGCTGGTAGAGCTAGAAAATATTTTTGATGTTTTGAGCTGCCTTGATGAACAAAAATTCAATTTTGCCACTTATATGCTGAAGGAGGAAGCTGAATATTGGTGGAGAGGAGCTAGGGAGTTACTAATTCATCAGGGGAAAACAAATTACGTGGCATGTGTTTTGGGAAACTTTTTTGGACAAGTACTTTCTTAACATCATGAGGGCTAAGAAGGAGATTGAGTTTCTCTAACTTAAGCAAGGTAACTAGATTATTGATCAATGCATTGCTAAATTTGAAGAGCTGTCTAAATTTTCAACCTATATGAGATATCATCTAGACGAGGCATGTAAAGCAGTGAAATTTGAAGCGGGGTTAAATTTAGAAATTAGAAGTATTGTAGTAACTTTAGAAATATAGGAATTTACTCATTTAATCAATAAATGGTAATTTTTGGAGAAAAGTTTAAGAGCGGCAGAGGAAGAGAAGGAGAAACAGATTCTATGGAAGAGGAAGAGGGAGACTTTGATATCCAATAGGAACGTTAAAGGGAAGGATGTTACAGAAGGTAAAAATCCCTTACCTACAAGATCCAGATCTTTCCCGTTAAACTTTGCGATAGACAAAAGTGGGAAGTATGGATGGCTACATAGGGACAAACCTTGTTATGTCAGTCAAACCACTTGTTATCACTGTGGACAGAAGGGACATCTAGCACGATAATTCCGACAAGGGCATAAAAGAGGGCTTGAACGATGATAGTAGGTAAAAAAGAAGAGTCTTCACGTTGGGTGGTGCTGAAGCAAACCAAAACCTTGATTTAAAACAAGGTATGTGCTATGTCAATAACCTCCCTTTGATTGTGCTTTTTGACTCAGGGACTAAGTGTTCCTTTATGTGAATAAAAGTATAGCGTTGTTAATACTAATAATTTATATAAGGAGTTAAAGGATGTGAATTCAGACTACATTCTCTTGTATGCTATTACCTAGGATAGATTATTTACTATATTAGTTAAAAAGGGACCACTGTTTTATCCAAAATAGACTTGAGATTATGATATCATCAAATCAGAGTCAATGAATGAAATATTCTAAAAAGAAGAAGAAGAAGCTATATGGGAAAGAGAAAATATCATGAGATAGAAGTATCCTTAACTCCTCGAAGGCAGGTAAGCCTTAAATTTTGGGGATAAAATTCCTTTTGTAGGGGGAGAATTGTAACATCCCTCAATTGTCATTAAATAGTAAATATTTTTAACAGTGAAGGAAAGGGAATAGAATGCAATAAGACATTGAAGGAAACCCTAGAAAATAATAAAGTAACTAAATGGAAAAAAGGAAAACTAGAAGGGAGAAATTGTAATTTCCTAACTCTTTAGGGTTAGAACCAAACACCAGGAAATGAGCTAGAGATATTTTTTTGGGTGTGACCTTAAAACCATTACCATTTTCCTAAGAGAAAAGTCAAAGTATTTGGAGAAATTCCAAATATGGCCTGAAGTAATGGATAGTTAGGATGTAATTGAGTGACAAATTTATAAATATGTGATAGTTGGAAGGGGAAAATAAGCTTCTAGAACAAGCTCTTTTTTAAATATTTTCTTGAAGACTTCATAAGGAAGTCGACCAAAATGGGGAAGAAGGAGAGGGGGACGACGAGGAGGAAAAAGGAAGAAGAAAAGAAGAAGAAGAAATATAAGAGAGATGAAGGTCTAAGGAAGGAGCCAAGGTAATTTTTATGATTCTAAGCTCCTCAATCTTCTTTACTCTTTATTCTAAGCCTCTTAAATTGATTTTGATGTTGGAAATACAAATCTTTGAAAGGAAAGAAGAGTTAGAGATTGACTAAGAAGAGAAGATTCAAGACATCTTTGGTAGTAGATAAAATAAAGTAGATATCTTGGTAGGTTTAACAATAATCTTTCATTGGAATTGTATGTTTTTTGGAAGATCTAAAAGTATTTCAAATCTTATACTTTTATTATACATGATGCATATTTATGATTATCGATGTAGAGTCATGGTTTTGGATACATATGTAATACATGTATTGTGTTGAAATTTGGCATGAAAGGTTGAAAGTCGATGCATGGAATGGATGATTTTGGGAATTATAATTCATGTTAAACATGAAAATGTGTCTAACATAAAATTTTTATTCTTAGCTTTCTAAGCCCTTTGGAATTACTTCAATCGGATTTAATATGAAAAAGTTTTTCCATAATGAGTGAAGATAGGTCAGATTTAGCGTGTAGAGTGACGATGCTGATTTTGAGACATTATTATGCCTATTTCTATTCCTAATTTGTGTAAGTAAAAAGATAAAAGTACCTTATTGTCTTATCTTTATATAGGCTCCTGAAGCACCTAAATCAGAGTTAAAATGAAGGAGTTATGCCCAAATTAGTGAGGGAAGGTTAGGCAAGTAGAAAACTTGAAGCACGGGATAGCCTCAAGCACGGCTAGGCCGTGTTCTGTGTGAGTGAAGGATTTATGTAGCACCGAGTATGGCTATGTTCCAAGACATGGCCAGGCAATATTTGGTGCTGGTTTAGCTTAGTTTAAACTACATTCTACCTTAAATGAATCCTATTAATTGGATGGTAATTTGGGAACCTAAATAAAAGAAGAATATCCTAAAAATTGTTAAATTGCAATACTAGTTTCATCATTCTTCACCATGATAATCATGAGCTACATTGTGTGTAACAACTCTAATTTTGTTTCTTTTATTATTAAAGGTACATAAATATTTAATTAGAGAAATAAACTTTATTAGACAATTTTTAGATATCTAAGGAAATATAAGCCTTAGAAATTCTTCACCTTATGTGTAAGCATAGAAAATGTTTATAACATTAAAGGAATAAGTAAAGAGAGAAAACCTAAAAGGAAAAATTAGAAATAACATACTAAAGAGAGGGAAAATTCTTGGGTAAGGAAGACAAATTTTTTGAAAGTAAGTAAAGGTCTTAAATTTCAAGATTAGATTAGGGTAATTTTTTCTAATTCAAGAGCTAGAGTTCCTAAGTTTAACATGTCCACCCATACATTGGGCTTTCACCTATTGACACTTTATATGGAGTTTTTCCATTTCACATGAGTTTCTAGCAACCCAATTGGATAGCCCAGGCAAGAGATAAAACATAGACTTTGACTAGGATATAGAAGTTGGACCGATAGCCCAAAAATTATGAAAATGTGACCAAGCCCTCTATGAAAGGTAGAATTTCAGCCAAAGCAAAGGAAATGGATAAGAATGAGCACAAATCAAAGAGGAAAAAAAAAGAACCATGTGAGGAAATAGTAGTGTAATAATAATAATAATCAAGATTAGGTTACATGACATTAGGACAAAACATCTATATCCTACATTCATAATTTCAGCAAATAGGTAATAATACATGGCATTAGAACAAAACATCTATACCCTACATTCATAATTTCATCAAGTAGGTAATAATACATGCCATTATGACAAAACATCCTTATCCTACACAAATAATTTCAGGCAACCAAGGGAGACTCAAGGGCTAGAAATTTGCCACCTAGAAAGGCAAACCTATCATACTTAAGTGAGACAATAGAAAAAAGAAATGAATCCATAAATCAAAGGGACCTTGTCCCTTGTCTTAAGAACATTTTATCATGAGTTTAAAAATCCAAATTTTCTATTGCTATGCATATCTTGACTAAGGGAGAGGAAGATAAAAACATGAGTTGTCTTCCCCAAAAAAACAACCAAGTGCATTCTAATTATGATAAGGTAGGCCCATGATTATGAGAGGTGAACCATTTGATAGTTTATTTAAGCAGAATCCACCCTTATAACACTATAATTTTGTCCAAGTGAGGGAGAGGTAAAACAGAAGCAAGGTAAAGTGAGGAAAGGAGATAAAGAGAGGAGAAGAGAGGAAGGAAGGAGAAGGAGAAGTCTAAAGGACTAAGTACTCATGGTAAGTTAGCTTAATCTCTACTTTAATCCATCTTTTCTCTTCATCATTAGGGTTTAAAACTCACCCTCCTTCTCTTATTTAGGCTACTAGAAAAGATAAGGGAGGGGAGGAATCTTGCTACTTCCTTTAAGAGGAATGAAGAAAAAGAATTCACTAAGTGAGCTTGGAATATCTTTAGATAGGTTTCACAATATCTCTTTTTGAAGAAAAGTTTTGAAAGTTGTAACATTTATGTGCGATTTTGATCTTGGAACTTTCATGAAATTTACAATATTTGCTACTTTGATGATTGGCCATGGATGTTGCTATATCATGTTACATGTTGATCTAGCATGTGATGCATGTTTTGAATACGTCGGTTGGTATGGAAAGTTCTGCATAGATATGGCTATGGGTGGCAAAAATTTAGGGCTTTTATACTACTATTATGTATATTTGAATATGGTAAAAATGGATGAAAGATGGTTAGGTTGGTAAATTAAGTATGGCCTTAAACACCTAGGGGAAGACCATAAGAAATGTTTGTTGAAAAACACCTTTAGTGATGCATGATTTGATTCTGTTTTTCTTTTGAAGTGGATGATGGAATATGTTAAATTAAGTAAGAAATATAATTAAATTTTGAGATGATTAACTCTATGGCTAAATGCAAATTTGAAAGAAAAATAGAAGATGAATTATTAAAAGGATGAACTAGAACTTTAGGAAATGCTAGGCTAAGAAATTTGGATTTCAGAGTAACCAGGGAAGGTTCTATTTTTGAAATCTGGGAAAGAATCGGATAAAAAGAAATAGTTAACATGAAAAATGTAGATATATGTTTCATAGATTTTTAACTACTAGAATCGCCTAATTTGAAGTTCGAATGAGGGAGATATGATATGATTATTCAATTTGAAATCCATATTAGGAAGATATGGTCAGATTAGTAAGCAATGGTCAGAAACTAGCTAACCAGGGAAGAGTCTGTTAAGTATGCTTCTATATTTAAATATATGGGAAAAATATGTATGGAATTAAAGGCAATTGTTAACATAATAAGTATATAAATATATGTCTCACAGATCTTTAGGCTCTGAAATCACTTAATTTGGAGTCCATATGAGAGAGATATGACTGATTAATGAGTAGAGGTCAGAATTAGTCTAGAATCCAGAGTGGTAAATGTAGGCATTCTTGTTTTTGATTTTCTGAGCATAATTTGTATGGAACCTAAAGAAATGATAAAAATGAAAGTGGTAGATATGTGTCTTATCTTTTTATAGGCTTTAGAATCACCTCAATTAGAGTTTGTATGAGGAAGATATTATTGAATAAGTGAGTAAATGTCACAGAACACGGCCAAGCCATGTTTTGGGTTGCTTCAGCAAGTGTAGGAAATGTCCTGGGCTGTTGTTGAGTACGCTTGAAGTATGTTTCAAACATGGCCGTGTCCTAGAACATGGCCAAGCTATGTTGGGAGCTAGTAAAGCTTAGTTTTAACATTTTCTACCCTAAATAAACCTATTTAACTATAGGGTAATAATAGAAATAAAATTGGAGAAGAATGTCCTATAAAATTTGTGAGAACCTGTGTTGGAAATGATATAAGTTGGAGGAAAGTAACTAGAGGCCAAGCATAAAGAAAATGAAAAGATGAAAATGATATTTAAAAAAGAAAACAAATCTTATAAATGGAAATAATAAATAACTAGTGTATGCCCTAGCCATTACTATTGCTTAAACTCCTTACCATCTTAAGTGTGTAATTTTGACATGGAAATATTTTAAAAAGTAATATTCAAAAATGGTTATGATCATGACATGATTGCATTTTACAAATGATTTTTGGTATTGATTATACTTTGATGATAAATTATGGCATGTGAGTATAACGAACTTACTTGTTATTGAAATCATATTTATGGCTATTAACGTGAAAAGAAAAGAAAAGAAAAGTGATGAGCATAGTCACATGGCGGTTCGTGTGGTGCACCAGTAGGGAACGCCCTACTAATGACTATGATTATGCTAATGAGAAAAGAAAGAGAAAGTGTGCCATGTTGGACAGAGCGAAAAAAACCCGTACCAGAAAGTAGAAAATACTCACCCTGGCCGGGGTAACTTGATATGAAAATAAGTTAATGGCCATCATATGATATTTTGAAAATAGTTATTCGTGTCATACATGTCATTACTGTACAATTTTCTTGTGCATGGATAAAGTACATTCATGTGACCTAAGGTATTTGCTGTAGCTTATACAAATGAACATGACATGATGAGCTATATTGATGATGATGATGATTTATTGTTGAACCTACTGGGATTTAATTCTCACTATATTTCTATATCATGTTTAGAAAACTAGTTATACAGATTTTTCTATAGTTCTAACTTTTAGTGCACGTTGGATCGAGTAACTCTATGTTGGGCAAATCCTAGAAATTAATAAGGTGTTTGTGGTTGAGTTGGCTAAGATCCCGGTGAAGGTGCAACCACCGGCACCCGTATCTTTGTAATTGGTTAACATGGATGAATAATATGTAGATATTTATATGTTTGATTTTTGTACGAACATTTTGATTAATGATGTGTATATGAACTCAGAATTATATCAGTGTTAATGGTAGACCTTAAAACTTGATTATGCTTGGTTAAATTAATTGAATGTTATTATGAGTTAGGTAATTAGAAGTAAATAATTAATGACTTTATGGGACGTTACAAATATATATATTTTAAAAAAAATAGAGTTGTTTCATTGTGCATACAAGATGTAATGATACTAATGCTTGTAAGGTAGGATGCATACATTGTTACATTGGTGTCAGATGACGTATTAATACTTATTTGTTAAATGATGATGATGTGATGTCTATGCCATTTTATCCATACAAGGTGATTAGGTGACATGATGTATACAATTTTACATGATGATAGATGTATTAACACATACTTGTTAAATAATGTGATAATGATGATAAGAGGGTATAATGTATACACTATTGTGTCAATACATAGATGGTATGATGTATATATTGCTACATGATGATAGATGTATTAATACCTATTTTTTAAATGATGTGATGATGATGGGAATGTTGTTATGCATGTGACTGAATATGAGAAAGACAAAATTATCGAGATGATTCTTGTAAAAGCAAGGTGACCAGATGGGTCATATGCCTTGAGATAGTACCGAATAGGGGACACCCTATTAGCCTAGAGTGAGCTAAGGGGGAGTATGGACACTTCGACCATGTAACAATGGTATGTGTTGTAGGGAGGAATGACTCACATTACCTTGTTACTGAGACAGAGATAAATAATAGTAGTATGTAAGTAACGGGGAGGGAGGAATGGCCCACATTACCTTTTTACTAAGATAGAGATGAATAATAGTGGTATGCGAGTAGCAAGGGGGAATGTCTCACATTACCCTATTACTGAGATAGAAAAGAATGATTAGTAAATAACAATCATATATGATGACTTGTTAATCATATAGTAGGCACCTATTACTAATGATTAATATTTTTCTGTAACTTATATAGCTGAACATAACACCGTGATGATTATTTATTCTTTGATGCATTAATGTTAAACCTATTAGGACTTCTATTCTCATTATTTGATTTGGTGTTATGTCCAGATGAAGATCACTTAGATGTTGGCAATTTTCTATCTTTGATCTTAGAGTTTCAAATGGTGGACATACCCTATTTGGGCCAGTTCACCATTATGCAAGATAGCATCGTGCTGAATGTCGTGCAGATCCCGATGAAAGCACCACCTCCTTTACCCATTTGTACCCCAGGGTTGATGTGTTGTATAGGGTCTAATGTTAGGTCAATGTAACTATGTGACTTAGTGTTACTCTTGTAAAAATACTAATCACTAACGTAGTCTTGTTGGTATGATGGTAATGAAATATATGCTACTTTCATACATGGGTATTATTTAATGCTTGGATTGTGATAATTGTTTCCATATTAAACCTAAGATTAAAAAAAAATGGTTCTTACATAATGCATCAAGATTTTGTTTCAATGATGACTTGCCAAAACTCCCCTAAAGAATATTGAACCCATTTAGACCTAGATACATTGGGAGAGAAAAGATCACAGTTGGGTTTGGATGGGTTTTTTCCAACCCAACCATTGTTTGGTAGGGCTAAGTTTATGCCTCAACCTGACCAAACCCGACTAGTGAACTCCCCTACCTTTTGTTTCAAATTCATGTTGTTTGTACCTTGCAACAAAAACTCCATAAAAAAGTAAAATAAATTATAAATTAAGATTTATTATCTTCTCTAAATTATAGAATAAATGCAAAAAGAATAATATACACCATCTTTTTTTTTCTTTGCTTCCTTTATACTAATATGACAAAGTAAGGGCAAAAATGAATAAAAATTAAGCGGGAGTTAGAATAGGATGATGATGTGATCTTAATTAAGCATGATTTTAATACCTTTAAACTTACTTTTTGTTTGATTTAAGTAAAATATAATTAGGAATTAGTTTATTTTTGTGTTTTGTGTTGTAGGAACAAAGGAAGAAGAAAAGAGAAGAAAAAGATAAGAAATTCATGGAAAATGCTACATTGCAGCGATTCCAGACCTTTTAGCACTGTTTTGAGCATATCTCCCTCTTATGAACTCTAATCAAAGTGATTCAAGTGGCTGTGAAAAGATAACACAATCATATACAACTTTTATGTTGAACACTTGGTCAAATTCGAGATATTTCATGGCGTTACAGAGCTTGCAAATCAGCATCATAGTGCAGCAAGATGAATTCTGACCTTTGGTCACTAATTTTAGCATATCTCATTCAATTTAGATTAGATTAAGGTGATTCCAGCAGCTATGGAAAGAAGAGACATTTCTTGTTTGGAACTTTCACAAATTCTGGCATTTTCTGGGCGCCGCGGCCCTCCCAAGTGAGCGTCGCGGCACTGATCAACCCAGCCAGCTTCGCAGCAAGTGAGCGCCGCGGCGCCCGCCGTCGCACCAGAATGATGTTTTTGCGATTTTAGGTCTTTTTCACTCCAATTGAAGCCCGATGGACTGGGATTTGACCTAAATGCAATCCTACTTCGATTAGGAGGAGTTAATCTATAAAAAGGGAGCAAAACAAGTAGAGAATGGATCCAATTCTTCATCCAAATTCTTCAATTCTTCTTTAGATTTTCTTATGGCCCTGCGTGGCTAGTTCTTTTTAGTTGGTTGAGGTAGATTGAAACCTCAAGGGATTTTCATGCATTGTGAGATGTAGACTTGATTTTATTATTTCAATTTGAATTGAGTATTGATTATTCATCTGCTCTTATTCTCAATGATTATTCATATGATTGCTAGGGAGGCCTACTAGTATATTGTGTGTCTTAATCTACCGCTGAATTATGTTTTGAACAAAGTCTTCAATTCTGTGATTCATGAGGCAAATAGGTTTGAGGATTTTGGATTATAAATCATTGAACCTATGATGAGTAATTAACTAAATTAGATATAGCCGATGTGTTTATATTTGTTTAGCTCTGTCAGTTTCTCTAGTTCTTCATGCAGTTAATAAGTTATGCTTTACCGATGTGCTAAAGGATTGCTTGTTAATTAGGGTTTAATTGGTGCGATTGTCATTAATTTACTAGACTTAAGGAGGAACAGGGTTAGAAACCCAATGATAGATATTCAATTACAGATTGATTATATTGTCAATGATCAATGCAATCCCTTGACGGTGGATATCAACCGAAACCAACGCCTTTCTCATTAATTACTCTTTTAATTACTTTCATTATTGTTTACTTTACTTAATTTGCGATTATCAATCCCCCCTTTTTCTAATTACATAAGGTAATACCAGTCTCTGTGGGATCGACCCTTACTCCCACTACTACAGGTTAGTTTTGAGGTAAGGTATCAATTTGGGTGTACCTGCGACAGTACGCACCAAATTTTGTCGCCGTTGCCGGGGACTGTGTATATTTACCTGTTGTGCTTTTTTTTTCCTTTTCTTTTTGTTCATAACTTTGAATATGGCAGCCAATTTTCAACAATTTGGCACTAGGCTAGGGTCTCCATTAAGACATGCTGGTGAGGTATGTAGTTCTTCCCTTGAACAACAACTTGCAAATTTAACCTCTCTTGTTCGTGAACGTGTAGGAAATATGCAAAGAGAAAATTTCTATGGAAATCATTCAATCATGGAGCATCCGTCTATTGCGTACCCAACTTTCTATGATGAGTCATTTGAGCATGTAAATATGGTTAATGGTTTCTATGAACCACAACAAGTGAGGTATGATTGCTATTCAAACATGTACAATCCTGGATGGAAGGATCATCTCAACTTCAGGTATGAGAATGCACAAAATAGTCTTGCAGAACAAAATTTTGCAAATTTTCACCATACCCAACAAGACTATTATCTTAGACAGAATACATCTCAGAATTTTCAGGTAAGTACTCCTTTAGAAGATATTGTTAAATCTCTTACACAAAATACTCATCAATTTCAGAAAGAGGTAAGGGCCAGCATTCAAAGCTTAACAAATCAAATTGGGCAATTAGCAACAACAGTCAGCAGGCTAGAGGCTCAAAATGCAGAAATTGAAAGTCTATCCCTAGCATCGTTAATGAAAAAGGAAGAAAATTCTGCACTGAATGAAAAAGATGACTTGGAAGTTGACACTAGTAAGCCTACTAAGAAAGAGGTTATGGAATGTACCCTAAACGCCAAATTTGAAGAGAATATTTCAGCAGGAGAGGAAGCACCAGAAGTGTAGCAAACAAGTAAGGATCTTTCTATGTTGTTACCAATTTCTAATAAGATGCTTGTACCTTCTATTGTGCAGTATTCTGACCTAGGCTTAAAGAGCCTCCCTAGCCATTTAAAGGGCATATACAGTGGAGAACCACCCACAGTTATAACCTCAAATAAATATGCCCTACTTAAAGATAGAGGAAAGTTACCACATGCTTTGGTAGAATCTCAAAAGGATGAAATTAAATTGGATGCCAAAAGCTACTCAAGACATCAGTTATTTCTAGGTAAGTTGAGTTCTCATTTAATTAAATCTTTGACTAATGCTAACTTCCCTCTTCATAATACAGCTGAACCTCAGAATTCTGCACATTCAAAGGCAAGCCAAATCAAAGTTGACATTAAGGATCCTCCTTGAATGACATAAGGAGCCTTGAGTCGAGCCAATGACATTAAACAAAGGCGCTTATTGGGAGGCAACCCAAAATAATAAAAAAAGAAAAAAAGAAAAAGAAAAGTGGGAATCAGAAATATTCATGGTCTAGTAATGCAACATGCGCATTCCACTCCAAACAAATTCAGGGAAGTTCACTTAACTCATATGTTTTTCTATATCTTTCCATAATTCTTATCTTTCTTTTACATTGAGGACAATGTAAAGTTTGAGTGTAGGGGTGGAAGTTTATTTGTCTGAATCATTGTGACCCTATTATGAGCATTAATTTTCTGATTTTCACTATTAATGCATTTTTATTGCGTTTAGCAAGTTGAGTGATTGTGTGAGTGTTTCAATTTATGTTTTGGGATGTTAGGCACAACCAATAGCCAATGATATGATTGTCCAAATTTTTTTTAGCTCTTGAAAAATGTAGAAAATTCATGGTTGTATGCAATTTTATCCCTTTTACAATTTATTACTTTTGACTTTAGAATCCTGAAATATTTTGCACAATAAATTTGGGCATTCGATTTATCTTTTACTTAGAGAAGGTTTATATAATTCAAAAATATTTCATGATCTCAACAGGATTCTAGAACTTATTTGAATGCTACTTGAGGCGAAATCCTAGGTTAATACTATTTTTTAGGAGATGATTTAGGCATTATTTGATAGATTGAGCCTTTCAAGCCTAACCTAAGCAATGAAATATCCCTAGTTCCTCTATTTTGAGCTTAATGAACTTTTCCTTCTAAAAACCACAAATGAGCCTAAAGCAAAAATTTGTATGAATATCCTTTTTTTTTTCTTTACCCTATTCACTCACTCCATGATTATTTTGATGAATGCTTGTTTTGTAGAGTTTAAATTGACAAAAGGGTGGAAGGGTGGAGCAAGGAAAAGAAAAGAATTATGCAAAAAAAAAAAGAATTATGCAAAAGGAAGAAAAGAAAATTCCAAAGTGAATAAAAACATATGTTGTGGGTGGAAAGAAAAAAAACTTTTTGAGAATCGAGGAAAAGGATGGATCAAATTCAATTGAAACAAGAAAATGAGTGTGGGGGGAAAATCTCTCCAAATTTATAAAAGCTCAAGAGATCATATTTAATCGTGTGGTGCTGGGTGATTGAGCTTAAATTTGTATCCTTTATCCCACCTTATACCTTAGCCACATTACAAGCTAAATAAAGTCCTTTTGATCCTAGAGGTAGTTTTGGCCTACATTTGTGGAGAGTGGCATGAAGAATAAGCATATGGAAATCCTAAAATATTTAGAGATCTACAACCAAAATTTTGGGATGTATAAACTCATCCGGGTAAAAGGAAATTTAATGGCCCAAAACACACACACACTTGGGATTCAGAAGGATAAAATAATAGATTGCATTTGTGTTAATCTTGTGCATGATTATGACCTTCCAAAATTTTTCTAGAGTATATTTTTATGTTATGAGGCAAATGTTTGGTAAGCCTAACACTCACTACATTATTGATTGTTGTGTTTTTGTCTTTAGGGTTTATTTTGCTCGAGGACAAGCAAAAGATTGAGTGTGGGGGTATTTGATGTGATTTTAATTAAGCATGATTTTAATACCTTTAAACTTACTTTTTGTTTGATTTAAGTAAAATATAATTAGGAATTAGTTTAGTTTTGTGTTTTGTGTTGTAGGAACAAAGGAAGAAGAAAAGAGAAGAAAAAGATAAGAAATTCATGGAAAAATGCTACATTGCAGCGATTCCAGATCTTTCAGCACTGTTTTGAGCATATCTCCCTCTTATGAACTCCCATCAAAGTGATTTAAGTGGATGTGAAAAGATAACACAATCATCTACAACTTTTATGTTGAACACTTGGTCAAATTCGAGATATTTCATGGCGTTACAAAGCTTGTAAATCAGCATCATAGTGCAGCAAGATGAATTCTGACCTTTGGTCACAAATTTTAGCATATCTCCTTCAATTTAGATTGGCTTAAGGTGATTCCAGCGGCTATGGAAAGAAGAGACATTTTGTGTTTGGCACTTTTGCAAATTCTGGCATTTTTTGGGCGCCGTACCAGAATGATGATTTTTGCGATTTTAGGTCTTTTTCACTCCAATTGAAGCCCGATGGACTGGGATTTGACCTAAATACAATCCGACTTCGATTAGGAGGATTTAATCTATAAAAGGGGAGCAAAACAAGCAGAGAATGGATCCAATTCTTCATCCAAGTTCTTCAATTCTTCTTTAGATTTTCTTATGGCCCTGCGTGGCTAGTTCTTTTTAGTTGGTTGAGGTAGATTGAAACCTCAAGGGATTTTCATGCATTGTGAGATGTAGACTTGATTTTATTATTTCAATTTGAATTGAGTATTGATTATTCATCTGCTCTTCTTCTCAATGATTATTCATATGATTGCTAGGGAGGCCTACTAGTATATTGTGTGTCTTAATCTACCGCTGAATTGTGTTTTGAACAAAGTCTTCAATTCTGTGATTCACGAGGCAAATAGGTTTGAGGATTTTGGATTATAAATCATTGAACCTATGATGAGTAATTAACTAAATTAGATATAACCGATGTGTTTATATTTGTTTAGCTCTGTCAGTTTCTCTAGTTCTTCATGCGGTTAATAAGTTATGCTTTACCGATGTGCTAAAGGATTGCTTGTTAATTAGGGTTTAATTGGTACGATTGTCATTAATTTACTAGACTTAAGGAGGAACATGGTTAGAAACCCAATGATAGATATTCAATTACAGATTGATTATATTGTCAATGATCAATGCAATCCCTTGACGTTGGATATCAACCGAAACCAACGCCTTTCTCATTAATTACTCTTTTAATTACTTTCATTATTGTTTACTTTACTTAATTTGCGATTATCAATCCCCCCCTTTTTCTAATCACATAAGGTAATACCAGTCTCTGTGGGATCGACCCTTACTCCCACTGCTATAGGTTAGTTTTGAGGTAAGGTATCAATTTGGGTGTACTTGCGACAGTACGCACCAGATGACATATTTTCTTTTCAATGTTTTTTTAGAAGAATCCTTTAAATATAAATATGTTAGGAAGAACAAAAAATAACTACAAAATAGAATCTTCAACTGAAGCATATATAGAGAGCGACATTATATAACTTGTAGGCCTTGATTATTCTTAATAGAAAAAAAATCAATGGGAATATATCTACATTTTTTTAGATAACTTTTTTCTTCTTCAAATTACTTGGTACTCTGTTATATTTTTCCTTTTGAATATGACTAAAGGAACACATTTAGTAGTATTAGCCATAAATTTCAAGAAAATTGAAATGAAACACTCTGAATCCTACATCTTAAGTGCTTTGTCGCAATTATTAAAGCCTCTGAAATATTAAGATTCAGTAGGTACAAAAAATAGTATACCTTTGCTTAGCTCAAGAACCAAGTTACAACCAAGAAACTTATGAAACATACCAGACTTGAAAATAGAACGAACCCTACTAGTGATAGAGTTTTTCCATTTGATGAAAATCCATAAAGAAATCTACACCAATATCTTCTTCATATAAAACCATATAAATTGACAAAAGGGGCATGAAATGATTTCCCATATCTTTCATTTTGTGATTTACTTAAAAATGACACAAATCTTAATTCAACAAGTTCATTAAAGCATGCACCAAATGATCAAGATCAAGATGGATCACTAAAGAAAGAAAACAAGTTATTGTCTTTAAATGGGTGTATTTAGTAGTTTACTATAAGTGGTGGTAACTAGTTAAGTTGAATAGTTCTACAACAGTTAGTCTTAGACACAATGAATGCTTATATTAGTATTAGTTATCTAATCTAGTTATGAATAAATAATGGTGCTTGTATTTTTTCTCAAAGGTTTAATCAAGAAAGACACAGTGTGGTTCTCTTCCAGTGTTCTTCATTTTTCACATATTCTACTTTAGTATAATCTAACAGTATAATCATTTATGAGCAAGAAAAAATCCTAGCCAATCTTTATAGGGTTCTAGTCCCTTATCTGTAGTAACATTATACTACAAAAAAGCGGGTAATAGCAACGGTTATTTAACGACGGTCAAAAAAACCATCGTTAAATCAGGCTTTAACCACAGTTAAATAAACCGTCGTAAAAATAGGAGATATAACGACGGTTTCGACGAAACCGTCATTATATAACGACGGTTCCATTCCAACCGTTGTTATATAACGACGGTTAAAGGTAAACCGTCGTCATATTCCACGGACATTCGACCGTTCCTGGGAAAATGGACCGGTTTTACGACGGTTTAAAACTAACCGTCCTAAGATCTGACAGAAATTTGACCATTTATAGGGATTTGCTCCGGTTTAACGACGCTTTATATAACCGTTGTTATACCACACTCCCATTGGACGACGGTTTGTCTAAAAATTGTCGTTAAAATCATATTTAACGACGGTTTTTTTTAACCGTCGTTAAACTAAGGTTTAACGACGATTTTTATCAACCGTCGTTAAACCCTGCCTTTTCCTATAAATTCGCCTTACCTCTTTCATTTTCATTATGCAACTTCAGTTTCTCTCTATTTCTTTTTACAAACGCTTGTGAGTTTTTTTTCTGTGAAAGGTTCTTGTGATTTTGGTGTTTCGAATTTATTTGCTTTATTTGAGGTAAATTTTTATATACTTGTACTATTATGAATTATTTTTTATTTAAAACGTAAATTTATTTAAATTTATTAAGTACGTTATTTGTTTTTTAACTTTGTATGTAGATATTTCGTTTATATACAGACAGTTGTGATTCAGAGTTGTTTATTTGGACATAAAGTATGTATTTTAATATTAATTATGTTTAATGTTTTGAATTTTTTTTGATATATTTGTATGTTTGATTTAAATAGTTTATACTTTTCATTTATTAGAAATTATATTATATTATGTTTTTAGAAAATGATGTATTATGTTATATAGGTTAAATATCTGTTGTTAATTTAAACAAATTAATAGTAAAAAATAATTAATATTTATATTTTTTAATTAGAATAATTAAATAAGTATTAATTATTATTTTTGAAGAATGTCATAATTATTAACTTAGAATTTTATGTTCATAATTATAAGGTAAAACAATTTGAATATGATAACTTAATTTCTCTTCTAGTTAAAGTGACATGTGAACAAAAAATTGTACGAAATATTGTATAGTAGATTTAAATATAGCTTTTTATCTCAATAAAATTAAACTGAAATATTACAACATAAGGTGAAACAATGTTAATATGATAACTTAGGGCCTGTTTGGTTTAAGAAAATATTTTCAATTTTCATTTTTAGTTTTCATTTTTTAAAAATAGTTTTCATTTTCAAATTTTCAAAATATAGAAAACATGTTTGGTTTACAAAGTGAAAATGTATTTTCAAAAATAAAAAAAATGAAAACATGTTTGGTTTGAATTTTTTAAAAAATTGAAACAACAAAGAAAATAGACAAAACTGAGAGTTCATCGCGTTTTGCACCTTTTGAGAGTTTACCGAGTTTTCAAAATAATAGTGGAAAAAAATGTAATTCATAAAATATTTATTTACCAAAGTTATAGACAAAAAAACAGCAAACAAAATGTAGAACACATTTCTTAAAACAAAATACAAACAAGATTCTCAGAATGCAAAATATATTTGCGAAAAAAAATAAAAATAAATGTAAAATATATTTAAAGATAGACAAGTAGAAATATTTTGCTAAAAAAAATTTGAAAATAAGACAAAAGTACATGCTGCCTTGTTAACTGAGAAGAAAGAAAATGCTTTGCTGCTAAAGACAAAATACTTGAAAACAAGACAAGTAGAAATGGTTTGCTGCTGTTTTTGTTAACCGAGATGAAGCAAAATGAGGTGAGAACCAGACAAAGAAACTCAAAAGTATTCATAAAACCAATTAAAAATACATAAGTATGATTTTATTAATAAAACCAGATATTTTGAACTCCATTTTCACGTAATAATTTTCAAAAATTCTAACCAAACAGATTTTCTACTCTATTTTCTGTTTTCATTGAAAATGATAACAGAAAACTGAGTAACCAAACAGTGCCTTAGTTTCTCTTCTAGTTAAAGTGCCATGTTAAAATTGTAATATTTATTTTAACTTAAACATAATTAGTTAAATTTAAGTATACAAATTAAGTAGAAGTGTTAAATTGTTAAATAGAATTAAAAATCATTAAATTTTTCTTTGTCGTATATTATTTAATCCTCGATAAGGTGTTAGATTATGAAGTTATGCATTAAGAATACATTATTCAGTGAATTATTAATTAATTTTTTTGATTTCATAATGGTTTCAGTCATGGATAAGACTTGGATCCATAAACCTCGACACACTCGAGAGTATTTGAAAGGTCTACAAGGATTTTTAGACTTTGCAAATGCTAACTCGGGTGTGGAAGGTCAAATAATCTGCCTGTGTCCAAAGTGCAGATTTAAAAACTGGCAAGCTACGGAGGTTGTGCGCCAATACTTGATCGTCAAGCCTTTTCCACAAGGCTATGATTTTTGGAGTATGTACGGAGAAAGGGTAATAGAAGATCCTGCTACAAGACATCAAATAGTACTACATGATGTTCCAGAACGTCCAATCGTCCAAAATGACCCTGTGCAGGACATGGTCTGTGAAGTATTTGAAATTCATCATGAACATGAAAGTGTTGATTCTGTTGATATGCCGGTTCCACCGTCAGGTGAAAGGATGGACGAAGGCATGAGAGATTTTTTTGAATTACTGAAGGATGGGCAAGAACCATTGTATGAAGGGTGTGACAAATACTCCAAATTGTCGTTTCTGGTGAATTTGTACCACATCAAGTGTTTGTGCGGGATATCTGACAAGGCTATGTCAATGATGCTGCAACTATTGGTTGACGTTTTTCCGGATGCAAAGATTCTAACTTCGTTTTACGAGGCTAAAAAAATTATTAATAAGTTGGGGTTGAATTACAAAAAAATACATGCATGTAAAAATGATTGCATGCTATTCTGGGGAGAAAATGAAAATAAAGATGCTTGTAATAAGTGCAGTGCATCGAGGTGGAAACCAAAAAAAAGGGGAGAAGCGGAAGAAGGTGGCTAATAAAGTCCTCAAATACTTTCCATTAAAGCCCTGGCTACAAAGATTGTTCATGTCTTCTAAGACTGCCGAACATATGAGATGGCATTCCACATACACAAACAGTGACGGTATGATGAGGCATCCGAGGGACTCCGAGGAATGGAAGAGATTTGACATCTTAAATCCTCAATTTGCATCCGATCCTAGAAATGTGCGTTTGGGTCTTGCTACCGATGGTTTCAATCCATTTGGAAATTTAAGTACAAGTTACAGCATTTGGCCAGTCGTACTGATCTCTTACAATCTTCCTCCTTGGATGTGTATGAAGCACAGTTCTTTTATGCTGTCAATGATAATTCCTGGTAGAAAGGCACCGGGAAATGATATAGATGTATTTCTACAACCGTTAATTGAAGAGTTGAAGGAGCTATGGTTCGACAGTGTGCGGACTTACGATTCATTCAGCAGTGACATGTTCAATATGTATGCTGCTCTCATGTGGACAATCAGTGATTTTCCTGGCCTTGGATGTTTATCAGGTTGGAATACTCATACTGGATTGGCTTGTCCACACTGTAATTTTGGTTCAACTCCTATGCACCTTCCTCATAGTCGGAAATGGTGTTTTATGGGACATCGTCGTTTTCTAAATCCGGGTCACAAATTTCGGCTTGCCCGTAACAGGTTTGATGGAACAGAAGATAGAAGAAATCCTCCACTGCAATTGAACGGTGTAGATATTTTCAGACAAATTAATGATATTAACATTGTATTCGGAAAGAACGGAGAACATGAAGGTCAAGAACAGAGGTCCTGAGGTCACGGAGGGGTTACAGTTGGGACTCAACAATGGCGAACAAAGAGTATATTCTTTGAACTTCCATATTGGGCGAACAATTTATTGCGGCATAATCTTGATTTGATGCATATAAAAAAAAATGTCTGCGACAACATTCTGTATACTTTATTAAATGACACTGGTCGTTCAAAAGACCACATCAATGCACGAAGAGATTTATAGGAGTTAGGTGTTAGGTCAGAGCTTTGGCCAGATGAGAATGGTAAGTATTCGCCTGCTTTGTTCACGTTGACAAATGCAGGTAAAGATATCTTTCTCAAAACACTGAAAAACACCTCTGTGCTTGACGGATATTGTAGTAATATTTCTAGATGCATTGATTTAAGAAAACGTAAGATTGGTGGGTTGAAAAGTCATGATTTTCATATTCTTATGGAACAACTACTATCCTTTGCCATAAGGAAGGCACTTCCTCAGCAAGTGTCTGCTGTTCTGATCGAGTTCTATTCATTCTTTCGACATATTTGTTCCAGAGCTTTAAATGTCAGCGAACTTGATCAACTTCAAAATCGTATTGTTTTGACCCTGTGTCATATGGATATGATATTTCCTCCTTCCTTCTTCACAGTAATGGTACACTTAACAGTTCACTTGGTCCAAGAAGTCAAGTTAGGCGGACCAGTTCAATATCGTTGGATGTATCCTATTGAAAGGTACAAGAATTTAAAAATTCAAATCTATTTTATCTTGTTTATGTTTTTTTTATTATCAATTTTTCATACCTGGTTTAACGTATGTTGTACAGATACTTAGATAAGCTTAAGTCATTCGTTCGAAATAAAGCAAGGTTAGAGGGCTCAATAGCCGAGGCATGTGTTGCTGAAGAAGTTTTGATATTTTGTTCAAGGTATTTGGAGGGTGTAGAAACATTTTTCAATCATCCTATTCGGGTCGACGATCGACCTGATGTGGCGACATCGGTGGGGGGTACGTTGTTTCCACAAGTAGGAAGGCCAGTTGGTGGGTTTGAGTATTTCACCCTTTCTCCCCGAGAAAAATTGCAAGCCTATCGGCATGTCTTAATAAATTGTCCGGAAGTCGAATCTTATCTTCAGTGAGTACACCAAACTTTACTGTTACATTAATATTTATCTAATGGATATGAATCATTAAATTTATGACTCAATTTTTTTTACAGAGAATTTAGAGATTGGGTAAGACATAGCTTACGAAGTAGAATCCGATCGTCTTCTGAGATAGATAAAAAAGTTCATAGGGAATTTGTTTCTTGGTTCACTCGTCGTGTAAGTATACAATTTACCTAGTCAATTTGTATTTACAATCTAATATGAGCATAACTCACGACTCAATTTTTCTTTCCCAGATAGCAAATGATAGTAGTGAGACATTATCAACTGAACTAAAATTTCTGGCAATTGGGCCCTTGGATAGAGCACGCCGATACAGTGCATACAATATAAATGGATTTAAATTTCGAACATTAGAGCGAGACCAAGGGTTGACAACCTAAAATAGTGGAGTTCACGGTATTTTCGGGACGAGGAGTTATGCAAGTAGCAGTGACAGAAATATGCAATTCGGTGGAGTGCCGTATTATGGAAAGTTATTGGATATTGTAGAATTGAATTATCACGATCACTTTACAGTTACTTTATTCAAATGTATGTGGGCCAATACAACAACAGCGAGGGGCATTACCACGGATGGTTTCGGGGTGACATCTGTCAATTTTTCACGGTTGATTCATACCAGTGAAAATGACGATGACGAGCCGTACATCAAAGCATCTGAAGCGCATCAAGTATATTATGTAGAAGATGTGGTTGACAACAAATGGAATATAGTTGTACATTTGAAGCCTCGTGATTTATATGAGATGGGTGAGGACGATTATAATATTTCATATGAAAGTGATCCGTTGTGCGTTCAAAATTTAGAAAGATTATTTCCAGAAGAAACAATGAATTTATGTCTGTTACAATACTAATTTGACCCTGTATTATGTTGAATATATTTTGAATTTGTTTATGAACAATTTATGCTTTTTATGTATTTTGATATATGGTTTTATTATTTTCTTATTTTTAAATGAACAATTTATGAGGTGAAATTAATATTATTAATTTTTTTCTGACAGGCATAGTGACGATGCGGAGGGGTAGATCTGGATTTGCTGGTAGAGCGGGTGCGGCGACATCATCTGGCCATGTTGCTCGCCTGGCTAGTAGCGAGGGAGGACAGCCTTGCGATGATGATACTGTCCAGTCAGTAGATGTGCAGTCCACGGTACCTCTGGACTCAAGGGCGCTAGAGTCAGAGGCTAGACCGTCCACACTACCCCCATCTGACGATACAGCACCAGAGTTAGATCCCATCCCGTCTACAATCCCCTCTTACGATGCCCAGGAACCATACGACGATTTTGATATCAACCTGGACGTCAATGATTTTTTGGGGGGCATTGAGGTGGAGCATCAGATTGCTCAGCAGGAGCGTAGGCGCAGGAGATCGTGGACAGTCGATGTTATAGGTATAATATAAAATATTTTTTATATTTATAATAATTAGCGTCCAAATATTGAGTTAACACATTTATTTTACATTGTAACAGATGAGACCAGTCAGGTGACGCCCAGACAGATGACTGTCCATGATGTTTGGGCGTTACCTAGTGGGCACAAGGTGGTTGTCTGGTGTAACGACACCCACCAGCCCATTGGAGATGGAGGTGGTCTCCTTGGTGTCTTCCTCGGCACCATTGGAGATAACTTCCGTTTCTTTCTGATCTCATATAAAGATTGGAGGAGCATTCCCGAGGATTGCAAGGTCGGAGTGTTTCATGACACGATACAGGGATGAAATGTTAATTCTTCTTAAGTATACTTTAATATTTTTAATGTTTAACTGAGATTTGTATTATTTTTTGTAGACACATTTTAATGTGACGGGCTTCCACAAGAAGATCATTTTACAGTCACTTGGAGCCAAGTGGAGAGCCGCACGTTATAATGTGTTTCGGCTCAAGTACGATGGGACCAGGACAAGGGAGGAGTTGCTGAACGACGTACCCTCTGGCATTCCACGTGACTAATGGGCTACGTTCGTTGATTATCGGCTGAACGTGAGGACCAGAGTAATTTTTTATATTAATTTTTTCATATATATTTTCTTTTCAAAAATATTGATTAATTATTTTATTTATGCATTTATTTAGGATGTGGCTGCTCAAAATAGACGTAACAGAAGACGTATGACGATGCCACATACAACTGGATCCAAGAGCTTTGCACGTAGAATGGCTGAGCTTGTGAGTTTTATTTGAAAAGAATTTTATTCCTTTTTAAATAAAAAAACATTTTTCTTTAAAAATTTTATTAATTGTTTATTTATTCAGGAGGCGGAAGTTGGGGGCCCAGTGACTCGCGGTGATGTATGGACGGTAGCTCATAAAAGGGCTGACGGAACATACATCAACGACGAGGCTCGAGCAGTTGTGGTATGTAAAATATAGCTATTGTTATGTTAATTCAAAATTTTATTTGATTATTTGTTAATTGTAATAAAAATTTAACGTCTCTTTTTCATTTTATAGGAAAAAATTGTCTCGATCCAACAGGAGGATAGCTCTTCCCAAGAGCTCTCGATAAATGATTCACTTGCGAGAGCCTTGGGAACTGCAGAGCACTCGGGTAGTGTTCAAGGATTTGGGTTAGGTGTTTGTCCAACCCAAGTCTTCAGATGTTCCTCTGTTGGGTCAAGCTCATCATCTGGGTCTGGGCCTTCATACACTGAATTACAAAATGAGGTGGCTCGTCTGAAAGCGGCCATACATGAGCGAGACGTCGAGCAGCAGTGACGAGAGGCGGAGCACCAGCGACAAGAGGCGGAGTGAGAGGCTTGTGACGCTGACATGATAGCTCGACAGAGACAAATGGAGGCAGCTATGACGTTCTTGCTCCAGAACTTTCCAGGTCAAGTGCCGCCTGACATTGCACTTGTTCCGAGTGTAAATATTAGGGTAATATTTAAATTCTGAATTTTATAAATAATTGTTATTATTAATATTTTTAATTTCAAAACGCTTATATAATAAAATTAATTTTCAGGTCCCTAGTGATAAAGGCAGTGGACATCAAGAAGATCAGACGCCACAGGGTCCTCAGGATCCGAGTTGAGAGTTGAAGATATATATTTATTGTATATTATTTTTTTTGTACAAAAATGTATATTATAGTTTTAATGTTTAAGTCATTATTAATTTTATTTCTATAATTTATTTATGAATGTCATTTACATTATACTATTTATTTTTAAATTTTTAATATGTAACGATATAAAAGATAAAAAAAGTTAACATTATAAAATAGACAATTTGAGACAAGAAATTATATTTTAAAAAATTAAATATAATAATTATAAAATTAAACTAAACTAAATTAAAATATCAATTATGAAATTTAAGATAAAAATTAAAAATAAATAAATAATAATGTCAGTTATAATTATTAGAATAAATATATATATTTGAAAAGATTAAATATGGTAATAATAATATAAACATAAATAATCTCGAAAAATAATAATTTTTAATAAAAATTTAAAATTAGAAATGTATAACGACGGTTCGTACAACCGTCGTTATATCCAAATGTATAACGACGGTTCCTTGAATTGTCGTTATTTCAGACATAACGACGGTTCGTACAACCGTCGTTATATCCAAATTACTTACGACGGTTGTACAAACCGTCGTTAATCTACACACGGAGACAGTTGAGTAACTGTCGTTAAGACGGAAAATAACCGTCGCTAAATCCTATCTTAACGACGCTATCCCCATGGTTGGTCCAAACCGTCGCAAGGCCAATGTCTCGGTGACGATTATCAAAACTGTCGTTATGGTAGTTAGCGACGGTTGTAACTATCGCTAAAGCCACTAAATAACCGCCACTAAACCCCGCTATTCTTGTAGTAATTACTTAATCAATTACATCACATGTTCAACAACCATAACTTTAACAACTATAAACACTATTGTGCCATAAATGCCATGAAAATATTGTTATGTGGCCTTTACTGTTCTGTTATATGTTACTTTTATTTTGTACACATTTCCATGTTTTGGAGCATTTTTTATTTTATTTATAGTATTATACTGTTATGTGTATTTTGCTCTTACTTTTAGTTTTCTACTATTATGCAGCTGTTATTTCTGATTTTTGATGATATTGATATGAAGATAGTAGGAAGAGGAAAAGGAAGACGAATTGGTTGTAGGTTTAGAGGTGTTGCATGGGGAAGTCCTAATGAAAGAACCCTACAGCTGTGTATATAGCCTTAAGGACATATTGAAGAGACATAGGCACAGCCTACCACACTAATTTCTCAGCGTCCAATTAGTAGTATAGGTATGCAAATAAAGTACTTCTCATGTGTTAGTTAAGATTTATTATAATGTAACTAATACACTTGTGTCACCTGATTAGTAACTTCTTGTAGCACAACTAGGAAAGTAAGGGAATCATACAAATGCATCATTGTAGACTCAAAGACAAAAAATGGAAAAAATCCAAATTGTGATCCCTGAGCCATAAGATAAGGATCGAGGGATCTTCTCTACTACATAGGGTGCTATTAGACAAATCAACTAACACCCAAGAAGAGGGGTTGAATTGGGTGTTTCATTAAATCATTGGTAATTTTCAAAACATAATTTCAAATCTCTTTTGATAGAAGTTATTTTGATGGAAGGTGGAGAAAATCAACAATTACAAGCATCAAACGATACGTAGATTGTAAAGTGCATCATCTTAATGAATTTATAAAACAAAAAACAAAGCACTCCATAAGTATATCAGAGTTCATGCAAAAACTTAGGCCCAAGAAAATTATAACAGTATTAAAATATGTTCAATAATTATTTACTGTGAGATTGTTATAAAAAGATGTATTAAGCAATAAATGATCAAGCTCCGTGTTATTTTATGGAAGCAATAACAAAATAGAGCATCAATAATATAATAGCTCGAAATGTAAAGAGTTAAGGGAAGAGATGGAACAAACTCCAAGATTTGTCCTAGTTTATCTTCAACCAAGCCTACATCTAGTCCTTAAGCCTCAACTTGAGATTTTCTATTATATCTGCAAGTTTGAAATAAGCACTTGTGAGCCACTACACTTCATCAACTCCAAGAGTTTATATCAAGGATTCCTCTCCCCCTCACAAGGATTTTCATAATCTCAAACTTTGAAGGACCTTTTCTTTGAATTATCAATCAACAAGAATGAGGTTGATGGTTTGGAAATAATATAAACTATCTCAAAAGGGTGGATATACAAATAAAGAATAACTTAGGAAGGATATAGAACCAAATGAGCTCAAGAATCATTATTTAGAATGTTTTGACTTGTTATCTCTTACTCACAACCTCAATGATTCCTTGTATTTATAGATTTTTGTACAATATAGTCATTGGGGATCATTTATAAGTGATTGGACATGAAACTAGCCATTAGAAATTGCAACGACTCCACTTTTTCTTTTTCTTTTTTTATATATCTTTAAAGTCATTACCTTTGTCAGTTTACCTTGAAATGCTCACTTTAATTAAATCATAATAATTAAGCACTAAAATCAAATAATACATAATTTAGATCAAAAGGTGTGATGAGTCATTAATTAGCATTAATGTTGTCATGAGTTTGTACACACGCCACAGTGTCTTGGGTGTTACCTGTAGTACAAAAAGCAAGAGGACACCCGAACATTATGTCCAAAAACAATAAGCATAAAGGTATAGTTAGTCAAAATAATACCCACATAAAAAAGATCAAGTATACACATTCATATACCTTAACCATCTATGCCAGCCTCGCTTGGGGATACAGGTATAGGTAGTGGCACCTTCATTGAAATCTTAGCTAGCTCAACCACAGACACATCATATATCACCGGAATCTATCCAAAGTATGGTATTTCTATCCAATGAACACTAAAGACTAAGGTAGTAAAGAATATCTGCATACTATCCCTACTTATTTGAACATAACATGGAAACACAGTGAGAATTAACATTTTCAGTAGGTTCAACAATAAATCATATTCATCTCATATCTAATTCATCATGTCATGTTTAACTATATAAACAACAAAATTTATTAGGCCACAACAATGTATTGTAACTATGCACATGGAAAATCATGTAGTCATGACAATTATGGCATGAATAACTATTTTATAATATCATAGGTGTCATGCCCCTAATTTAAAGGAACGCGATTGTCAAGAATAACAAATAACTTTAGCCTTATTTTATTACATACATGCTTCAAGTATATCACATAACAGGAGTAAAACATACGTTCGCAAGTTTTCAATATAGCCAAATATACATGCCAAGTCTACACATATCAATATTATAGCAGAAGTAGAGATCCTGCCTGTGGTGTTCAGAGCATACTCTAGATTACAAATACATAATAATTTAAACACTGTGAGCCTTGGAAGCAACGTAGGCTCACCCAAAGAGTATGACACCTAGTAGATCACGTAGCTGCAGGACCAAACTATGTATCCTTATATGAAAAAAATATAAATATCGTGTAGTGAGTTTGACAACTCAGTGAGCAGATAATACCTCTAATGACCTCTCAGGTCAGCATATAGATGTACTCATATATTAAAATTTATCACATAGAAAATTACAGCTTAGATGTACATCCATATGGCACCCGTATTTCAAATATTCATAGTTCAAATCACATTCATATACCCAAAACCATATGCAGTATGATATTATTATTAATCAAATATTGTTATGCATCAAAATATTTCTCATGAAAAAAATAAGAGGATCTCATATTAGAACCACCATATCAGACTTTAAGCCCTTCCATATTTTGGTGGTTGAGGATTTGCCTAAACTCAGCATCTCAACTAAGGTTTGCCCTACCACTATTCAAGAGGACATGTGAAGGGACTCTAATATGGGTAATTTTCCAAGCACACAGCAAGGAAGGGCAAATCACATATCATAAAGTCAGCATCTCGCCTAGATAGAAGGCATCTCGCTCTCCTTCGCATATCATATCCCGTGTGTTGACCGTTAAACGAGGCTAGCACCACCCCTACTAGCTAAGGTATCAAGGTGTACTACGGCTAACATCACCTACTATTACCAAACAGTGTTTCTAATAGGATTCTTCCATAGAAATTATCATTTACAAATATGTTATATCATCCAAGGCAATCTTATAGCTTTATATATCAATGCCATGTGCACAATATATATGACCTTTACCATATAATGAGAAATACATTTAGAATCACATATTCAATAAATTCAAAAATCTATTTTCAAAACCATACTCTTCTTGAACTATATGCCAGATAATAAAAAAATAAGGTATTTTAATCCATTTCAGAGACATATAAAAGTATAAATAACTTATAAATAAAACCAATTATACATTTGAAGTTTAAGAAGAGCATAGGGTAAGTCATAGGAAGAATTTTCTACTCACAAAACTAGTATTGAAAGTTGGATAGCCCAAAACATATTTTTGTAAGACAAATTTGATCAAATGGACCTTAAAAACGAGTCCAGAGCATATGAAAACCTAGAAAATTACTCTAGAATTACAAAATTTAGCCTCTGAGAGCTTGGTCAACTATGAGGGTATTATTCACGGTCGAAATTACTATTCACCTCCAGAATCACTATTCACGATGGTCAAATTTACTATTCACGACATACAAAAGTTGTCAAATGACAGCAAAATTTCATATCCTAAGGTTTTTCCACCACCTAAATCTATCTATGGTGTCATATTTTCAATTTCAGAACTTTAAGTAGGAGTTTTAGAACTTACCTTCCTAGGGTTTCTCCTCCCTTTTTAGGTAGATTTTCGGCCAAATTTCTCGAAACCAATCAGATAGAATTGTAGTCCTCGTTGTTCTAAATTCGTTGGTAGTGGTAGTATCAAAATCTAAGGTTCAGAAGTGCTAGAAATCTAGAGAGAAGTTTTAAGATTTTTAGAGAGAGAAAATAGGGAGAGAGAGAGGGTGTAGAAATTTCACAATAGTTTTGCATCTGGTTTCCCTTAAAATCATCTAAAGGACTTATTAGCAAATTTCCAATTTTTGAGGGGTGTCCTTGCAATTTTTGTTATTTATATTTTGACCCCTAAACTTTTAAAAAATTACATTTTGGCCCCAAAACTTAAATCCTCAAACAATATAATAAATAAACACATTTCCAATGATTCTTATCTCCATTTTTTATAACCTTCACTTACATTCCAAATTTTCTTTAATTTATGGGTTTTTAATTACATTCACCCTTCCTTTAAGAAATTTGGTCCCTAAATTTCACATCCATATTTACAAATAAAACTAACCTCATGATTCAAAAAGATGTGGGTATCTGGCATGCATGTCATCCTCTTTTTCCCAAGTAGCCTCCTTAGAAGAGTGATTTTGTCATATCATTTTCACTGTAGGTATTTCTTTTGAACACAGCTTCTTCACTTACATGTCTACTATTGCTACTAGTTGTTCCTCTTAAGTTAAGTTTTCTTGTAACTGAATCTGTGGGCACTGTATAACATGTGTAGGATTTGGTAAGTATTTTCGTAGCATAGACACATGAAAGACTGGATAGACATTACCCAATTCAGGTGACAAAGCCAAACGATAAGCTACTAGGCCGATCCTATCAAGAATTTCAAATGGTCCTATGTACTGTGGACTTAACTTCGCTTTCTTCCCAAATCTTACTACTCCTTTCATAGGAGATATCTTTAAGAAGACATGTTTGCCTATGGTAAATTCCAATGGTCAACATCTATTATCAACATAAGCTTTCCTTAATCAATTTTACCTTGTCAAGTGCATTTTGTACCAAATTAGGCCCTAAAATCTTAGCTTTACCCATCTCAAACCATCCGATCGGAGAATGACAATGTCTACCATATAATGCCTCAAAAGGGGCCATTTGTATACTACCTTGGTAGCTATTGTTATAAGTAAATTCAGCGAGGGGCAAGAATCTTTCTCAACTACCTTGAAAATCTAGCCCACATGCCCGAAACATATCTTCCAATATTTGGATAGTTCGCTTAGACTGTCCATCTATTTGAGGATGGAAAGCAATATTGAAATTTCACTTCATGCCCAAAGCTTATTGGAAGGATCTCCAAAAACGAGCTATAAATTGTGGTCCTCGATCAGAAATAATCGATATTGGCACTCCATGAAGCCTCACTATCTCATTCAAATACAGATTTGCATATTGAGCTTCATTGTATGTGGTTTTCACTAGTAGAAAATGTGTTATTTTAGTCAACCTATCAATGATCACCCATATTGAATCAAACCCTTTAAGTGTCCACGGTAGCCTTGTAACAAAATTCATAGTTATTCTTTCCCATTTCCATTCAGGTATCTCTATCTACTGATGTAATCCTGTAGGCCTTTGATGTTTTACTTTTACCTGCTGGCAAGCTAAGCATCAAGAGACATAATCAACTGTCTTTCTTCATTCCTTCCCACTAATAAATTTCTTTTAGATCTTTATACATTTTAGTTACCCCAGCATGAATGGTATATATGAATACGGGCTTCCTTTAAAATCTCGTTCTTGAGTTTTTTTATTAGGTACACACAACCACTTGCCCAATCTCAGAATTCCGTCATAATCTACAATAAATTCAACATCACTGCCATTCTTCACCTCTTCAATTTTCTTGCATAAATAGGCATCCTCTTCCAGTGCCTTTTTTACCTACTCAACCAAAGACGATTAAAACTATATATGGGCCAATAGTATCCCAGGCTCCTTTACTTCCAATACTATCCCATGACTTTTCAACTTATGCATTTCTTTAACCAATGGACTTACCCGAATGATATAGTATTGTACAATCATAATCTTTAAGTAATTCCATCCATCGTCTTTGTCTCAAGTTAAGATCTTTTTGTTGAAAAATGTATGTGAGGCTTTTATGATATGTATAGGTTTCGCATGTCTCAGCATATAGATAATACCTCCACATTTTAAGAGTAAAAACCACTATTGCCATTTCCAAATCATGAGTAAGATAATTTTGCTCATGTGGCTTAAGTTGTCTTGATGCATATGCAATGAATTGACCATGTTGCATCAATATACACCCTAATCCAATTCTCGATGCATCACAGTATACCGTGTATCCTCCAATACATAAAGGAATAGATAGTACTAGCACCATAGTCAAACATTCTTTGAGTTTTTGGAAACTTCTTTCATATTCATCTGACCAGTTAAATTTTATTCTCTTCCTTGTTAACCTCGTCAAAGGAGCAAGAATTTTTGAAAATTCTTTAACGAATCTGTGGTAATAGTCTGCTAAAATAAGAAAACTATAGATCTCTGTAATTGTGGTAGAGCGTGGCCATTACTACACCGTTACTACCATTTTAGAATAAACTTGAATACCATCCTTGGTAACTACATGCCCTAGGAAAGTAACACTACTAAAACAAAATTCACATTTTGAAAAATTAGCATATAGCTAGTGTTCTCTTAAGGTTTGCAGAGCTATTCTTAAATGTCGCTCATGCTCCTTTGAACTCCTTGAATATACTAGGATATGATCTGTAAATACAATAACAAACTGATCCAAGAAAGGTTTAAATACTCTATTCATCAAATCTATGAATGCAGCTAGGACATTTTTTAAACCAAACGGGATTACTAAAAACTCATAGTGCCCATACTGAATCCTAAAAGTAGTTTTCGGAATGTCCTCATTCCTTATCCTCAATTAATGATACCCATATCTCAAATCAATTTTTGAAAAACACTGGGCACCCTGTAGCTGGTAAAATAAATCATCTATACGAGGTTATGGATACTTATTACGTACTGTCACCTTATTCAACTATCTGTAATCAATACACAGCCGTAGCTATCCATCTTTCTTTTTCACAAATATGATTGGAGCACCCCATGGAGAAGTGCTAGGACATATAAATTCCTTGTCTAATAAATCTTGCAACTAATTCTTCAACTCCTTGAGTTTAGTTGGTTCCATTCTATGTAGAGATATAGACATCGATTGGGTTCCAGGAAGTAAATCAATACCGAACTCAATTTCTTCTTCTGGGGATAACCTTGGTAATTCCTCAGAAAATACATCAGAAAATTCCCTAACAACCAGAACTTATTCTACATTGGTGTACTTTATATCGACATCTTTGAACATTACTAAATACCCCTGGCATCCTTGTTGTAATAGCTTATGAGCTGTTAACGCAGAGATTAAATTACTAGGTACTTCACTACAATCACCTTATATCAAGAAGGAAGATTCTCCAGGAATATTGAAGTTAATCTCCTTAAGGTGACAGTCTAGAATGGCATACCATGATGACAACCAATCCATTTTCAGTATCACATCAAAGTTTACCATATCTAGAACTATAAAATCTACAAGAGTCTCCTTATCTTTTATTGAAATCTCACATCATTTATACACATCATTTACCAGTAAGAATTCTCCCATTGGAGTAGCAGCCATAAAAGAGCAATATAAATTAGTAGGATTTCTACCCAATTTCATAGCAAAGTAGGGTGATATATCAGAATAAGTAGAACTAGGATTGAACAGTACATATACTTTATTAGAACATACTGATAATGTACCTGTCATCATTGCATTTGAGGCATGAGCATCCTATTATGTTAAGGCAAAAACTTAGACTTATTCTCGACCTCAGTTTCCTGATCCTCTACTAGTACAGATGCAGGGGGTGAAGCTGGCGGTATTGATGCTTGACTTAAATTTTGTAATTGTAGATAATTCCTCATTAGATGACCCACTTGTCCACACTTAAAACATGCACCAGTTTTTGTAACATCCTAAGTCTCTAATAAAGTTAGATAAATCTAAGAATAAGTAGAAAATACATATGACAAAGAATTAAAATGCTTAGTTATGTAACAATAAGGCATTTATAAAATAGGTGACATATAGTTAATCATGAATCATATAAATAAAATTCTTAGGAACATAATGGATGGGGAGAAGATACAAATACATTTTAAAGACATTACTAATCTAGGATTAGTAGTAAATTAAGGCAATAAAAAACAACTAAGGAGCTGCCAAGTAGCACCACAAAATTTCAGCCACCTTGTAGCCACCTTACACCTACTAAAGCATGCCATATTGCCCACAAAATTGTAGCCACATAACATTCCAAATTGCTCACAAAATTGTAGCCACCTTGCACATACCAAAGCATGCCATATAGCCAAAAAAACTTCAGCCAAAATCATGAAAGAAATTGCCAACTTTCAGCAAGGAAATCCTGCCATATAGCCACAAAATTTTTAGACACATTTCAGCCAAAAAACTGCCACCCACTTCAGCTATGTTTCTGCCCACAAGAAAAAAAAAATACAAAAGCTACTGCCCCACTCCATGTCCTTGCAACCTCACGCCCTCCTTGTAGAAACCACAAAGGAATTCTTGTAAAACACATCATTCCTTTTCCTCTTGAGTAGTGGAAACCAGCGGCCAACATCATGATGTCTAGGCATTATTTTGGGTAATGGGGCAGCAAATTCAAACCACCTATGCCCCATGCAATCAGCACCCAAGAGGGAGAAAAGACAGCTAAAAAATTTAGAGCCAAAAGGGAGACCAACCAGAAAAATATAGCTGATTTTGTAGTGAGTTGAGCTCATTTTGAGTTCTGCATGGGTGATTCTTAAGCATAAGATACAAGAGGTTAAAGTTTAAAACATGGAACTCTAGTTTTAGGGAATAATCTTTGCCATCTAAGTAACAAACATGCTAAAGCACTACACATTCTGCACTAGGAAGTTATTGTTCTTACACCTAAAATTTTTAGGCCTTGGGTTCTTGGACTGTTTGATTGGGTAAATAGCCTTTAAATTCTATAATATTTGGTGAGAAAAGTCTTGAAATATTGATAATCAATTTTGGAAATTTTTGTGACTTTTGAGAACCTACAAATAGGCCATTTGCAAATCAAAATAGTGCTGAGAAAAATCTATTGGACAACTTAGGCTGTTGATGGAAATACTAAACATTGAAGGGGTTATATGTTGAATTTTCATATAAAATTTTGTAACATGTTATAGGGATCCTAATTAAGGACCCACCAAATTTGAGAGAATTTTGGGCAGTTTAAAGCATATAATAAAATATAGAAATTCTGTGGAACATGAAGTGAGTTAGAACAGACCAAAACTGGGGTCAACCATACAAATTATGTTATTTTAGTGGTCAAATAAATTATTTTTTACTTGAAATTTTTATGGTGATTATATAACATATCTACGATGCTCTATATAAAATATCACGAATTTTCAAGAAGGTTTAACCATCCAAAGGAATGAAAAGCAGAATAGAAATGGAATCGAAACCAATATGCATTGTTCTGAGTTATGGAGGTACTTCTTCAGGTGAATGGAATAGTTAAGGTTTGATAGATCCAAGAAATAAAATAGACTTGTCAAGGAACCTCCATGGAAAATTTTAGAATTTTTAGAGGACTTTTGTCATATGTAATAATAACCCAAAATCTGAACAGAATCACAGTTTTGTTTTGGGGAGCAGAAGTTCTTAAACTAAAGACTTATGATTTTAGGTGCTCATATGCATGCACTAACCAAAAGCTCTTATATGTTTTAGTTTAAGTAGCTGGCTGTAACATTGGTAGCCTTAGAAAGGAAGTGATTATGCAGGAATTGAGGTAGTTAGCCTTTCCTTAAAACACTCTTTATGTTTATGAACTTGAATTTATCAATTTCACTGGTTGCCTGACTTTTATGCTATAATGAATGATGGTCTAAAGATATGTTATGTATGCATTCTTGGGAATTAAGGGGTGCCCAAGGTGTGCCAAATAAGCCCTATTTCCCACACGTATTGGCTAATAATAGGAGATACATAACCCTGTTGCAGGTATGAGACTACATTGGGTAAGTAGACCAAAATATTATGTGTCCCTAGTGTGACAAAGATAATGTATATATGTATGGTCAGTGCTTATCTTTCAATGAAATAAATTGAGATGTTTTAAATAATGGAATGTATACTATTTTTTTGAAAAAATTTCTAACTATTGAGATTGTCATTTCATCTTTTTATGTCCATATAATCACATTCTAGGTACTCTAGCAAGAAGTGAGGAACAAGGGTCCCAAGGTTGACTCATTTGAATATGGATATGGATTGTATATTTTCTGGTTTTGTAATATATGTGGGATGACTTAGTTGAGTGCCAAGTCCCTTTTAGATAGCTTATAATATGATGTAAAATAAGTTATGGACTGTACACTTTTCTTTTATGGCATTAGAGCCTTTTTGTTGTAACTAATGCATATCATGCCTAGTTAGTTGCCTATAAGGAAATAAAATTTGAAAATGCTTGGAATAGCCTAAAGCACTTGTATGCTTATCCAAGAAAGATAACTAACAATATAAGTGAATAGGTGAATTTATGGGCTAAATAGACATTGCTAGAAGTTTACAGATAAGATATATATATATAATACTAAAATGTTCAACGGGAATATTTTATGATGTAGATGTAGGAAATAAGATGCTAGTTAGGTTTTGGTATCAGAGCAATAGTTCAGGGAATTATCTGTGTTTGGATGAAATATAGGATATTCTAAATTGATTCTATGTTTTTTTTGGGTTGTTAAACAGAGTAAACATAGTTTATAGTCGTGTGAGTAATTATATAAAAAAAAATTATATATAAATGTGCACATAGGGAAATGATATATAAGAGAACCCATGCTGAGATCTTAAAAGAAATATAAGAGAATATGGAAGCCTTAGCTGCTAGGCTCGATAGACAAGCTGCAGCCCAAGCCACCATTGCACAAATTCTTCAACAAGTTCAATAAGCCCTTAGACATGTGCCGTAAGGAAACAATCTTGAGGGTGCTAGAGAGGAAAATAGGTAAGGACAAATAAATAAACTCTTGGCCAATTCAGGAAGGCCAACCCTCCTTCATTTTTTGGAGACTATGACCTAGTGATAACAGAGCGATGGATCATGCAACTGGAGAAAATTTGTGGGGTTTTAGAGTGCAGCACAGACCAGAAAGTTTCCTTAGCCACTTACATGTTGGAAGGTGAGGTAGAGCATTGGTGAAAAAGTATGCAGAGACTATGGCATACCAATGATACTCCCATTACTTGGGATACTTTTAAAGAAACATTTTATGATAAATATTTCTCAAATAATGTGAAGAATCAAAAAGAGGCTAAATTCATACAGTTGAAGCAAGAAAACATGATTGTACCCCAATATCAGGCTAAGTATAAAGAGCTTTCTAAATTTTCCACTTACCTAAAGCATACCCATGATGATGCATGGAAGGTGAAAAATTTTGAGCGAGGTTTAAAACCCGAGATTAGAGAAAAGAATGGCTACCTTAGAGAAATGGGATTGGCAAGTAAATGTAGAATTGCAGAAGAAACTCTAATGAGTGCTAGGGCTGAGAAAAGATTGAGAGACAGTGAGCCCCCTAGAGGAAGAGGAAAACCCTGGAATAAAAATTTTAAGGGGAACAGTTCTCAGGGTAGGAAAATGTTGACCCGTAGTGGCCAAACCTCTAACTAGCCTGCTTGTAATAAATGTGGGAAGAACCATGGAGATAGACCTTGTTTAGCTGGTCAGAATGTCTGCTGTAACAACTCCATTTTTTTACATATATACATATATATTTTAAAATTCTACGAAGTCATTACCTCTTTACTTCTAACTATTTAACTCATAAGAAAATTCAATTAAATTAACCAAGCATAATTAAAGTTTATGGTATACCATTAACACTGATACAATTCTGGGTTCATATACACATAATTAATTAAAAACATTCGTACAAAAATAAACACATATATGTCTACATCTTATTCATCCATATTGACCATTTCTAGGGATACGGGTCCGGTTGGTTGCACATTCACCAAGATCTTAGCCAACTCGACCCAACGTACGCTAAAATCTGAAATAGAGAATATCTGCATATTTAGTTTTTTGAACATGATATGAAAATATAGTGAGAATTAAATCCCAGTAGGTTCAACAATAAATCATAATTATCATCAATATAGCTTATATTATCATCAATATAGCTTACTAAGACAAGGGAAAAGGTCTCTTTGATTTAGGGATTCATTTCCTTTTTCTTTTGTCTTAATCAAGTATGATAGGTTTGCCTTTCTAGGTGGCAAATTTCTAGCCCTTAAGTCTCCCTTGCTTGGTTGAAATTATTTGTGCATGATAAGGATGTTTTGTCATAATGCCATGTATTATTACCTACTTGTTGAAATTATGAATGTAGGATATAGATGTTTTGTCCTAATGCCATGTATTATTACCAACTTGCTAAAATTATGAATATAGGATATAGATGTTTTGTCCTAATGCCATGTGACCTAATCTTGATTATTATTACACTACTATTTCCTCACATGATTCTTAAATATCCCTCTTGGATTTGGACTTAGTCTTACCAATTTCCTTTGGTTTGGCTAAAATTCTAACTTTCATGGAGGACTTGGTCACATTTTCATGGTTTTGGGCTATCGGTCCAACTTCTATATCCTAGTCGAAAGTTGATGTTTTATTTCTTGCTTGGGATATCCTATTGGCTTGATAGAAACTCATGTGAAGTGGAAAAACTCTATATGAAGTGTCCATAGGTGAAAGCCTAATGTATGGTTGGAGATGATAAACTTAGGAACTCTAGTTCTTGAATTAGAAAAAATTACCCTAATCTAATCTTCTTGAAATTTTAAGACCTTACTTCCCAAAAATTTATCTTCCTTACACAAGAATTTCGCCTTTCTTTAGTATGTTATTTCTAATTTTTCCTATTAAAGTTTCTCTCTTTACTTATTCCCTTAATGTTAGAAACATTTTCTATGCATACACATAAGGTGAAGGATTTCTAAGGATTATATTTCCTTATATATCTAAAAATTGTCTAAAATTTTTTATTTCCTTAATTAAAAATTTATGTACCTTTATTAATAAAAGAAATGAAATTAGGGATGTTACATTTGCTACATTTATGGAAAGCTCAGCCACGACTCCAGGGATTGTCTTGTAGGAGGGGATCAGTTCCTGATGGCAGACCACAGAATCTGAGATGTGTGTTTGTTCTTTCCCAACAGGAGGCTAGCCAGTCTCTAAATTTGATTAGAGGTACGTTAATGATTCGAAGCTCACTTGTAGATGCATTGTTTTATTCTAGTACTACACATTTTTTGATTTCATATGATTGTGCTAAGAGTCTAGGTTTGACCGTGGATACTTTGCCATATGATCTTTTTATTTCCACCCCTACTGGGATCTGTGTCATAACTTATGATGCTTGTATCAACTGCATTGTGCAATTTGATCATAGATGTACCACTTTGGATCTTGTATGCCTTCCTCTATTTGATATTGGTGTTATTCTTGGAATGAATTGGTTGTCTGTTAATAATGCAATTCTTGATTGTTCTAGAAAATGTTTCCTTACCTGTTTGTGGTTCTACTTCTAAACACTCCATTGAAACCTCTTATCTATCCACCACCCAGGATGAGAGATACCTTAAGAAGGGTTGTCAAGGGTTCCTAGTCTTCTTTTCTTTGCAAGAAGAAGTAAAAGAGGGCATAGAAAGCATATCTATTGTTAGGGATTACCCAAAAGTATTCCCTAAGGAGTTTAGCAGTCTCTCTTCTGATAGGGAAGTAGAGTTCTCCATTGACTTAGTGTCGGGCGCAGGTCCTATATCTAAGGCTCCTATAGGATGGCTCCTATAGAGCTAACTAAGATTAAAAAATAGATAGAGGAACTCTTAGACAAGAGGTTCATCAGACCCAGTGTATCCCCCTAGGGTGCACTAGTCTTGCTTGTTAAAAAGAAAGATGGTAGCCTTAGGTTTTGTATAGATTATAGGCAGTTAAACAAAGTGACCATCAAGAATAAATATCTACTGCCTAGGATAGATGACCTACTGCATCAATTAGCCGAAGTGTCAGTCTTCTCTAAGATAGATTTGTGGTTAGGTTACCATTAGTTGAGAATTAAGGCCAAAGATGTCTCAAAGCCAACTTTCCAAACCCGATACGGACTTTATGAGTTCTTAGTCATGCCTTTTGGGTTAACCAATGCCCCAACAATTTTCATAGGTTATATGAATAGGGTTTTTAGGCCATAGCTGGATAAGTTTGTTGTGGTTTTCATAGATGACATCTTAATTTATTCTAAGATCCTTGAAGAACATGAGAATCAACTTCAAATAGTGTTGTAAACCCTGAAGGATAAGAAATTGTATGTCAAGCTTAGCAAGTGTGAGTTTTGGCTAACAGAGTTGAGATTTCTAGGGCATGTTGTCTTTAAGGAGGGTATAGCAGTGTGTCACACCCCTAATTGAAGGGAACGCGATTGTCACGAGTAGTAGATAACTTTAACTTTATTCTATTGCATACTTGCTTCAAGTATTTCACATATCAAGATTAATAACATATGTTTACTAGTTCTCCAATATAACCAAATATACATGCCAAGTCTTTATACATATATTACAGAAGAAGCAGGGATCCTACCTATGGCATTCAAAGCATACTCTAGAGTACAAGTACATTATAAATCAAAATCTACGAGCCTTAAAAATAAAATAGGCTCACCAGAGAATATGTCGCCTAGCTAATCACCTATCTGAAGGAAAAATACCAAACTCAATAAATCATAGCTTATTAACCACATGAAGAACTAGAGAAACTAACAGAGCTAAACAAATATAAATACATCGGCTATATCTAATTTAGTTAATTATTCATCATAGGTTCAATGATTTATAATCCAAAATGTAACATCCCGTAATTTTTGTTTTTCATTAATAATATTTTGTTATAAACAAATATATTTTTATTTGTTTAAAAAGGATTATGTTCTACTAAAAGAAAGTATATTTTTAATTAAAATAATTATTGTTTTGCTTAAAATAATTATATTGGCATTTAATAAATTTTTGTTGTATTTTTAGAAATATTTTTTCTTTTATTATGTATAAAGATATTTATTTAATGATTTTTTTATTATGATTTTAATCAAGAAAAATCATGATTTAAGAATTTAACTAAAGGTTTATGAGAATGTAAATTTTTAAAAAAATTTGGGATATTTTTGGATAAAAAACAGAATTTATATGAATTTATATAAAAGAAAATCCTATTATTCAATTATTAAATAATTATTATTATTATAAATAAATAAATATAAGGGAAAGGGAACGTAGAAGGGAGACAACACTTCTGCAAATTACGGAAAAAAATGGAGAAGATGAATAATCAATGAATAGTGAGTGAATAGTAACCTTCAATTTTTTCTCTAGATCTGAAGTGCCTATTGGTTTTCGATCTCAAAACTAAAGGTGTTACTGAATTCAAGACGAAGAATACTACAGTTTTGACCGATCAACTTTTCAAATCAGCCGTTGAATCGTTGAAGATTTGAAGTAGAAAATCTCAGAAAAAGGTAAATTCTGAAACTCTTATTTAGAGACCTTCAATTAAAATTCTAACACCGTAAATAGATTCAAGAGTTAGTTAAACCTTAGGATATGAAATTTTTCAGTTATCTGACAACTTTTTGTTCGTTGTGAATAGTGATTTCTGACGGGGTGAATAGTGTTTTTCGGCGAGTAAATAGTGACCAACCTTTCAGAGTCATTTTCTAAATCTTTGGACCCTCCGGACACGTTTTTCAGGTCTTATTGGTCAAATTCGACTTGAAAAAGTACATTCTAGGGCTGTCCAACCAGTAGCCCTACCTTGTGAGTAGATACTTCTTTCTATGATTTACCCCGTGCTCTTCTTGAACTAGAAATATATAATTGTTTCTTTTTACAATTATTTATGCTATCATAAATATCTGAAATGTGTTAAAATATTTATTTTGCTTACGAACTGGAACATAGTTTAAGAAGAGTATGGTTTTCGAAACGAATTTTGAAACTCATTGAATATGTGGTTCTAAATATATTTATCATTATTTGATAAAGTGAATATTATGTACACGATGCATTCATTTGAAAGATATATACTTATGAAAATGATGCATGCCATATTATAAATGAGATTGAATAGAAAGCGTATAGCTCATTGCGAGTTGCTTGATAAATATGACAAGCGTAAAGCTCATGGCGAGTTGCTTGATAATTATACATGTATTTATATGTATTGATGAATATTGGTTGGTTGTATGACTTGTGACGGTACCGAATAAGGGATGCCCTATTAGCTTGAGTGAGCCGGGGGAGGGCCGCTCTAACCGGGTGATAGTGGTAATGTGGGGGACAGGAGCGTGATGTACTCACATTCCCTGATCACTTATTGTGACTGTGGTCAAGGTCACTATGCGTATAGCAAATTGCATTGACCAGACGCCGAATGAGGTAGGTCATTTTACATTGAGTGTGTGGGTTGACCAGATCACTAAGTGAGGCAGGTCATTTTTTTTAAATTAAGTGTGCCAGACTGGAGAGTGGGGTAGGTGCATTAAAAGTGATGATTTTATTTCCAAATCATAATATTTTACTATAGCTTATACAACTGAACATAACAACATTTGTTTAATGATCATACCGTGCACCATATGATTTTGGATATCTAAATATCCTTTGATTGGAGAATATTTGAAATACGGGTCCCATATGAATGTACTTCTGAACTGTATTTTCTATGTGACACATTTTAAAATATAAGTACATTCATATGCTGACCTAAGAGGTCATAGGAGGAATTATTTGCTCACAGATAGGTGACATATTCTCTGGGTGAGTCTACGTTGCTTTCAAGACTCATGGTCTTTGAATTATACTGTGTTTGTATTCTAGAGTGCTGTGAACACTACAGGCAGGATCCCCATTTTTGTTGTACTTTGATGTTTATAGACTTAGTCTGTATATTATGTATACATGAGAGATCCTATATGTATCTGTTCCCATGATAAAGAATTGAATTATGTATCTTTATGAAAAATATCTGATTGCAAAAATAATAATTTAAAAAATATTTATTTTACGTAACGTAAATTGGGGGCGTTACAAGTTGGTATCAGAGGATTAGGTTTCCCTGTGACTAATAGAGCAAAGAATTCTGTAATAGGACTTTGAGTATGGGTATGTAACTGCAGACATATTTATACTCACGGTGCTGTTGTGAAATTCTATAGGGTGTCATCATTTTCTTCTTTCTAACTCTTTTCCTTAGATATACGAGGTTTAAACATATATGCGTATGTCCTAGATGGTACCTTTTGTGTGTGGACTACTAGTTCAAATTTTGAACTTGTTTTGACGAAAAGTGATAAAGAGAACTCTCTTGGGAAATTAGAAGAAAATAAGAAAATTCTATCCGAACACAAAGAGAATGGCTTGTTTGGATGTCAAGAAGGTTTGAATTGGTTGTTTGATTTGCTTATGTGAAACAATATGACGAATAACTAATATAATATTGATAGTGGGTTATGATGTGATCGATATTGTTAACTCTAAGATAATGATTTGGAATAAAGTGAGTGTTTTGAAAATAGATTGAAATCTCTTTTTGGATGGATGAGTTGGAATCTATATATAAATGAATTTGGTAAGTTGTGGGTTTGATTGAATTTGAGAGCGGAGAATCTATGAAAGTAATATTTTCAATGATATATTTTGTTGATATAAGGAATTCGAAGATAAATTGGTTTTTAATAATACTATGTATAAGCATTATGATAAAAGAAGGTTTACTCATGGAAATTGAAAATTTAAGATATGAAAAATGGGTAATTCATGTGAAGGGCTCTTAGATAGACATAAATTTTCCATGATTGATTGTTAAGATATTGCATAAGCATGTTAAAGAATAAAGTCACAATAGGTTGAATTTGTTTAAGTGTTTTGAAGTGCGATCTAGCTGATACAGTATGAAGATATCATCAATAGCAGAAACTGTTAGTAAAGGAGTTGCAAGTAGTGAGCAATCATGGAAGCAAGTAAAGGAATCACCAATGAAAGAGGTAAAGAGGTTTGGAAAGAAGTACATATTAGATTCTTCTTATGTATATATTAGATTCTTCTTATGATACCTAATTCCAAAAAATACAATTGGACCAAAATTTGGCTTAACTACGGGTACAATTGATGTTTATTGTTAATCAACAAGTGAAGAACTTATGGATGAAAGAAATCCCTATGGTTATGTTATATGGCAAAATCACTCAAGTGAAGAGACATTTTAAAAAGTAAAGATGTTATACATAAAATATATCCTCAATTATTTGAGTAATAAGGATGGTAACCCTGAATTATGCCTTGATTTTATTCCCTACATGTGGTAGGATGGGCTGAAATTCAGGGACCGAATTTCTTAAGGAGGGAAGAATGTAACATCCCATAATTTTTATTTTTAAATCATAATATTTGTTATAAATAAATATATTTTTATTTGTTTAAAAATGATTATGTTCTGCTAAAAGTAAATCTATTTTTAATTAAAATAATTATTTTTTTGCTTGAAATAATTATATTGGTCTTTAATGCATTTTTGTTGTATTTTTAGAAATATTCTTTCTTTTAATATGTATAAAGATATTTATTTCGAGATTTTTTTATTATGATTTTTATCAAGAAAAATCATGATTTAAGAGTTTAACTAAAGGTTTATGAGAATGTAAATTTTTAAAAATTTATTAGATATTTTAGGATGAAAAACGGAATTTATATGAATTTATATAAAGAAAATCTTATTATTCAATTATTAAATAATAATAATTATTATTAAATATAATAGAAATAAAAAGGGGAAGGGGGAGGACGGAGGGCGGATGTCTGCAAAACGAAAAAAAACGGATGAATAGTGAGTGAATAGTAAATAAATAGTAACCTTCAACTTTTTCTCTAGATCTAAAGTGCCTATTGGCTTCCAATCTTAAAACTGAAGGTGCTACTGGATTTAGGACGAAGAATAATATGGTTTTGACCGATCAATTTTTCAAATCAGATGTTGAATTGCCGTAGATCTGAAGTAGAAAATCTCAGAAAAAAGTAAATTCTAAAACTCTTACTTAGAGACCTCTAATTGAAATTCTGACACCGTAGATGGATTCAGAAGTTAGATAAACCTTAGCATATGAAATTTTTCAGGTATCTGACAACTTTTTGTTCGTCGTGAATAGTGATTTTCGACCAGTGAATAGTATTTTCCGGCAGTGAATAGTGACCACTCCCAGAGTCATTTTCTAAGTTTTTGGACTCTCTGGACACGTTTTTGAGATCTAATTGGTCAAATTTAACTTAAAAAAAGTACATTTTTAGGGCTGTCCAACCAGGATCTCTACCCTGTGAGTAGATAACTCTTTCTATGACTTGCCCCATGCTCTTCTTGAACTATAAATGTATTATTGTTTCTTTTTATAAATTATTTATGCTATTATAAGTTTATTAAATGTGTTAAAATATCTGTTATATTTACAAATTGGCACATAGTTCAGGAAGAGTATGGTTTTAGAAATGGATTTTGGCACTCATTGAATATGTGGTTCTAAATGTATTTATCATTATTTGATAAAGTCAATATTATGTGCATGATGCATTGATTTGTAAAGCTATATACTTGTGAAAATGATGCATTTCATATTATAAATGAGATTGAATGGCAAGCGTAAAGCTCATGGCGAGTTGCTTGATAATTTTACATGTATTTATATGTATGGATGAATATCGGCTGGTTGTGTAACATCCCTAATTTCGTTTCATGTATTAATGAAAGTACAAAAGTATTCAAAGTAACATCCATAATTTCATTTCTTTTATTGATAAAGGTACATAAATATTTAATTAAGGAAATAAAATTTATTAAACAATTTTTAGATATCTAAGGAAATATAATCCTTAGAAAATCTTCACCTTACGTGTACATATAGAAATGTTCTAATATTAATGGAATAAGTAAAGAAAGAAAATTTAAGAGAAAATATTAGAAATAAACATGCTAAAGAAATGTGAAATTCTTAGGTAAGGAAGATAAGTTTTTGTGAAATAACTAAATGTCTTAAAATTTCAAGAAGATCGGATTAGGGTAATTTTTCTTAATTTAAGAGCAAAAGTTACTAAGTTTAGTATCTCCACCCATAAATTGGGCTTTCACCTATGGACACTTCATATATAGTTTTTCTACTTCACATAAACTTTTAGCAAGCCAATATGATAGCCCAATGAAGAAATAAAACATAGACTTGGACTAGGATATAGAAATTGGACCAGTAGCCCAAAAATCATGAAAACGTGACCAAGCCCATTATGAAAGGTAGAATTTTAACCAAAGTAAAGAAATTGGGCAAGAATAAGCCTAGACCCAAGAGAAAAAATAAAAATAAAAATAAAAATAAAATAAAGTGATGAAATAATGGTGTAATCAAGATTAGGTGACATGGCATTAAGACAAAAATTTAGCAAGTGGTGTGATATCCTACATTCATAATTTTAGCAAGTGGTATGATAATACAAGGCTTTAGGACAAAACATCTATATCCTACACTCATAATTTTAGTAAGTGGTATGATAATACATGGCATTAGGACAAAACATTCCTATCCCACACAAATAATTTCTACCAAATAATGGAGATTCAATGGCTAGAAATTTGCCACCTAAAAACACAAACCTGTAACATACCGTAAGAAAATAAAATTTATTAGATAATTTTTAGATATCTAAGTAAATATAATCCTTAAAAATTCTTCACCTTACGTGTATGCATAGAAATGTTCTAACATTAATGAAATAGGTAAAGAGAGAAAACCTAAGAGGAAAAATTAGAAATAAATATACTAAAGAAAGTTGAAATCCTTGGGTAAGGAAAATAAATTTTTGTGAAGTAAATAGAGGTATTAAAATTTCAAGAAGATTGGATTAGGGTAATTTTTCCTAATTTAAGAGTTAAATTTACTAAATTTAGTATCTCCACCCATACATTGGGCTCTCACCTATGAACACTTCATATAGAGTTTTTCTACTTCACATGAATTTTTAGCAAGCCAATAGGATAGCCCAAGGAAGAAATAAAACATAGACTTGGACTAGAATATAGAAATTGGACTGGTAGCCCAAAAATCATGAAAATGTGACAAGCCCATTATGAAAGGTAGAAATTTAACCAAAGTAACGAAAATGGGCAAGAATGAGTCCAAACCCAAGAGGAAAAAAAAATAAAGTGATGGAATAATGGTGTAATCAAGATTAGGTGACATGGCATTAAGACAAAAATTTAGCAAGTGGTGTGATATCCTACATTCATAATTTTAGCAAGTGGTATGATAATACATGGCATTAGGACAAAACATCTATATCTTACACTCATAATTTTAGCAAGTGGGTAATAATACATAACATTATGACAAAACATCTTTATCCTACACAAATAATTTTAGCTAAGCAAGGAAGATTGAAGGGTTGGAAATTTGTCACCTAAAAAGGCAAACCTATCATACTTGATTAAGACAAAGGAAAAAGGAAATAAATCCCTAAATCATAGGGACCTTGTCCCTTATCTTAAGAACATATCATCATAATTTTTAAAATACAAATCTCCTTTTCCTATGCATATCTTGACTAAGGAAGAGGGAAACAAGAACATAAGTTGTTTTTTTTCCAAAAATTCAACCAAGTGCATCCTAATTTTGATAAGGTAGACCCATGATTATGAAAGGTAAATTATTTGATAGTCTATATAAGCAAAACTCACCCTTATAACATTACAATTTCGTCCAAGTGAGGGAGAGGAAAAATAGAAGCAAGGTAGAGTGAGGAAAGGAGAGGAAGAAAGGAAGAAAGAGGAAGGAGAAATCTAGAGGACTAAGTGCTCAAGGTAAGTTTAACAATATTTCTTTTTGAAGAAAACTTTTGAAACTTATAATATTTCTATGGGATTTTAATCTTAGAACTTTGATGATTGGTCATGGATGTTGCTATATCATGTTAAATATTCTGTATGTTTGAATACTTAGGCTAGTGCAGATAGTTCTGCATAGGTATGGCTATGGATGAAAAACTTTTAAGCTTCTATTTTTAATATTCTGGGAAGAATTGGTTAGGAATTAAAACAAATGGTTAACATGAAAAATATAGATCTATGTCTGACGGATTTTTAGCCACTAGAATCACTTAATTTGGAGTCCATATAAGGTAGATATGTTCTGATTATTATGCAGTGGTCAGAAATTGGTTAATCAGGGAAGAATATTTTAGGATAGCTTCTGTTTTTTAATTTCTGGTAACTTTCTGTAGGGAATTAAAATAAATGGTTAACATAAGAATTATAGATATATGTGTCACAGAATTTTAGCCACTGGAATTACGCAATTGGAAGTCCATATGAGTTAGATATGGTCTGATTAGTAAGCAGTGGTAAGAAAATAGTTAATCAGGGAAGATTATGTTAGGATAGCTTCTACTTTTTAATTTTTGTGAAACTTATGTAGGGAATTAAAATACATAATTAATATATGAATTATAGATATATGTGTCATGGACTTTTAGCCACTGGAATCACTTAATTTGGAATTTTTATGAGGGAATAATGGACCGATTAGTAGGCAGAGGTCAGAACCTATTCGAGAAGAAATAGGCTGTACATTGAGTGAGTAATATCACATTGATTTCGTAATATTTCGCTAAGTAGTTCAACATAATAGTTTTAGATAATTGTTTTATCTTGAAATTAATACCAAGATCACCTACATCGGAGTTAAATTGAGAGAATTATTATCTAATTAGTTAGAGAAGGTTAGATGAGATGAAAACCTGCATCAAGAAAATAAAGAAATAAAATTAATATTTAAAAAAAAAAAAGAATCTTATAAATGAAAATAATAAATGACTAGTATATGTTATAGCCATTTCAATTGTATGAACTTCTTACCATCTTAAGTGTGAAATTTTGACAAGGAAATATTTTATAAAGTGATATTTGAAATGGTTATGTTCATGGCATGATTACCAATGATTTTTGGTAATAGTTATATTTTGATGAACATACTTGTTATTGAAAGCATTTTTTTGAATATCATTGTGAAAAGAAAAGAAATGAACACGGTCACATGGCAATCCGTATGGTGCACCAGTTGGGGACGCCCTACCAACGGTGATGTTCATGTTAATGAGGAAAAAAAAAGTGGCCTATGTCGGACAGAGCGAGAAAAGCCCGTACCGGAGAGTAGAAAATACTCACCCTGACCGGGGTAACTTGATATGAGAATAAATTGATAGTCATTATATGATATTCTAAAAATAATTAATCATGTCATACATGTCATTACTGTATGATTCTTATGTGCATTCATGTGACCAAAGATATTTACTGTAGTTTATACAGCTGAACATGACGTGATGAGTTATATTGATGATGATTTATTGTTAAACTTACTGGGATTTAATTCTCACTATATTTCCATATCATGTTCAGAAAATTAGTTATGCAGATTTTTCTATGGCTTTGGCTTTTAGTGTACGTTGGATCGAGTTACTTTTTGTTGGGCAGATCGCATAATCAAATAATATGTTTGTGGTTGAGTTAGTTCAGATCCCGGTGAAGGTGCAACCACCCGCACCTATATCTCCGGAATTGGTAAACCAGAATTAATAAGATGTAGTTATTTATGTGTTTGATTTTGTTATACGTACGTTTTGATTAATGACGTGTATGTGAACTCTATATTGTATAATAAATATTAAAAAAAAAAGGTTGTTACATAATTGGTATCAGAGCAGGTCGATCTTAGATGGCCAGTGGGTGGTTGATTATCTGAATCGATCTTATAGTATCTTGAGTATGTTGTGGTAGTGCTGTGTAAGGGATCAGTGATTTCATATAGGTAAGAAATTACTAGTGTTTCCTATCTATATGCCGAGGTGGTGTTATGACTACTGTTAAATATTTTTTTTGAAACTAACTATTAGACTTGATTACCTCAATAGCAGCATAACTTTATTTTTGCCACAGTAGGAAATGGCACCACCAAGGAGGAATCTGGCAAACAATGCGAAGGAAACCCTGCACAACTTTGCCACGACAATTCAAGAATTTGATATTGATTTACTCCTTAGAACCCATTTAGTATCTATATCCCTATATAGAATGATATCAGTTGAATTTTAAAAAAAATAGTTGTAAGACTTGTTAGACAATGGATTTAAATGCCCTAGTACTTTTATTTGGAGTGCTCCAGTTCTATCTGTGAAAAAGAAAGATGGATCACTATGACTATGCATAGATTATAGACAGTTGAATAAGGTGACAGTGTAGAATAAAAACCCATTACCTCGTATAGATTACTTGTTTGACCAGTTTTAAGGTGTTCAATATTTTTCCAAAAATTGATTTGGGATATGAGTAACATTAATTAAGGATAAGAGAAGATGATGTATGAAAATTTTATTTTAGGACTTATTATGGGCATTATGAGTTCTTGGTGATTTCATTTAAATTAAAAAATATCTTAATTGCATTCATAGATTTAATGAATAGTAATTAGGTCATCCCTGGATCAATTTGTTATTATATATATTGATGATATACTAGAATATTTCAAAAGTTCAAAAGATCATAAGCAACATTCAAGGATAGTTTTACCAACTCTAAGGGAGTATGGTTGGTAAAGATGGTATCCAAGTAGACTCTAAGAAAGTAAAAGTGGTACAACAATGGCTACATTTTACTACATCTAAAGATGAAGATCCAAATCCAATTTGCGCTTCCTGCATTTGTCTGCCGTCCATTCTATTTGAGCCATAGTTGGATCAAGTACATGAACATATGCTTGTAAAGCATCAATCAACTCCTTAGCATTTGAAGTTGAGATGAGAATTCGTCGTGCTGAGTGTGAAATGAACCTTTGTTCCACAGCATGATCAAGAAAAGACAACAGACCATCAAAGAAGTGATTAACATTTAACAAACCTATCGGTTTGTGATGCATATTCAGTTGTGCCCAAGAAATTATTTGGAAAATCTCTTCTAAAGTACCAAAACCACCTGGTAAGGCAATGAAGGCATCAATATTGCTCATCATTCTAGCCATGCGTTCATGCATGGAAGCTACCCTAAACTTTTCCCCAATTGTTTTTCCTATGATGTTAGATGCAGCTAGAGCTGTAGGAATAATACCTAGAACTTGGCATCCTCCTACATGGACAGCTGTAGACACACACCCCATTAACCCATAGTTACCTCCACCATAAACTAAATGAATTTTTCTTCTGGCCAGTACCATACCTAGGTTTTTGTGCAGCTTTCACATACTTTCCATTTTTTCTAGGACTAGAACCACAAAAGACACAAACATTTCGAAATTGAAGAAATGTGATTCCCTCCATAGTTGCACACACCTTGACTTGGAGTATGAAAGTAAAGATATTAACGTGTGCATTTATAGAACTCAGAGAATGGCATACTTATGATAGCTATATGAATAGGCCGAGAATAATTAGAACAGTTATGTGAGTGATTCGTGGATATCAACTAAATTAAAGGTGAAATTTTCTAAAATGACGGCAAGCATGTTTATGTATAGTAGTTGTGATAGTTGCTCATATTAGGCATATAAAGAGAATAAGGTTAAGATATCATCAGAAATTTATTTTTGTTGTCTTTGATGAAATCTTGATATCTTGATTCTTGTAGAGAAGTTGTAGGTAATAGGCGTAATTGAAAAAAACAAAAGAAAGTGAAAATGTAAACAAGTTAGTTGTTGAAGAAGGACAATCAAATGATTTATTTTGTTTTCCCAATATTTTTGCCAGTTGACTAGCTATTTTGAGAAATTTTAATTTGGACTGGTTATTTTATAGTTGATTGATTATATCTATTTTGAAGTAATCAACTGCATCCTACCAGTTAACTACATATTCTTTGATTTTCACAGACTTTTATAAGCTCAAAAATGTTTCTTTTTCCATGTGATATCTTTCCACCAAATACCAACAGATTGAAAGTAGATTTTGGCACATATATTCAAGCCTTGCGGCCACCGATTTTTGCCGATATAACAGTTAAATTTTTGTTACTCAAGAACTTCCCATATTTTATTACTTAAGAACTTCAACACCACTAATTCTCTTGATTACATTCATCAAAACACCATAAGGTCATCATCCATCCACTCCTTTCAAAATATCTATTACTTTAACCTACTAACCAATTGGACACCATAATATCTGAGTTTCAAAAAAAAGAAATTAACCTTCCTTATAATATGGAAAAAGAATCTTGCATTTAATACCAAATATTAATGTAGGACAATGCAGCAGAAAATGTAGAATGCTTAATAGAGCATGGTGCCAAAATAGGAAGTTAGAAATTTGGACAAAACATTGAAATAAAATTAAAATCGGTACCCGTAATTCTTGAAAATCTATAAACAAAAATCTAACTGTTATATCGGCAAAAATTGGTGGCCGCAAGGTTTGAAAAGACGTGCCAAAATCTACTTTAAATCTGTTGGTATTTGGTGGAAAGATAGTACATGAAAAAAAAAATATTTCGGAGCTTACAAAAGCCTGTGAAAATCAAAGAATATGTAGTTAAGTGGTAGGATGCAATTGATTGCTTCAAAAGAAATATAATCAAGCAACTGTAAAATAACCAGTCCAAATTCAAATTTCTCAAAATAGCTAGTCGAATTAATAATACCGATAGTAGACTGGCAAGAACATTGGGAAAATAAAATAAATCATTTGATTGTCCCTTTTCAACAACTAACTTGTTTGCATTTTCACTCTTTTTTTTTACAATTACACCTATTACTTACAACTTCCCTACAAGAATCAAGACATCAATGCTTCATCAAGGACAACAAGGAAAAGACAAGTTTATGGTGATGATATCTTAACCTTATTCTCTTTATATGCTTAATATGAGCAACTATCACAACTACTGTACATATACATGCTTGCCGTCATTTTTTGAAAATTTCACCTTCAATTTAGCTAATATCCACCAATCACTCACATACTATTCTAATTATTCCCGGCTTATTCACATAGCTATCATAAGTATGCCATTCTCTGAGTTCTATAAATGCACACGTTAATTTCTTTACTTTCATACTCTACGTTAAGGTGTGTGCAGCTATGGAGGGAATCGCATTTCATCAATTTTGAAATATTTGTGTCTTTTGTGGTTCTAGTCTTGGAAAAGATGGAGAGTATGTGAAGGTTGCACAAAACCTGGGTATGGTACTGCCCAGGAGAAAAATTCATTTAGTCTATGGTGGAGGTAACTGTGGATTAATGGGGTGTGTGTCTACAGCTGCCCATGTAGCAGGATGCCAAGTTCTAGGTATTATTCTTACAGCCTTAGCTGCATCTAACATCATAGGAAAGATAATTGGGGAAGAGTTTAGGGTAGTTTCTATGCATGAGCGCATGACTAGAATGATGAGCAATGCTTATGCCTTCATTGCCTTACCAGGGGGTTTTGGTACTTTAGAAGAAATTTTCCAAATAGTCTCTTCGGCACAACTAAATAGGCATCACAAACCGATAGGTTTGTTAAATGTTAACCACTTCTTTGATGGTCTGTTGTCTTTCCTTGATCATGCTGTGGAACAAAGGTTCATCTCACACTCAGCACGATGAATTCTCATCTCGGCTTCAAATGCTGAGGAGCTGATTGATGCTTTACAAGCATATGTTCATGTACCTGATCCAACTATGACTCAAATAGAATGGACGGCAGACAACCGCAAGAAGCGTAAATTGGATTTGGATCTTCATCTTTAGATGTAGTAAAATGTAGCTATTATTGTACTACTTTTACTTTCTTAGAGTCTACTTGGATACCATCTTTACCAACCATACTCCCTTAGAGTTGGTAAAACTATCTTTGAATGTTGCTTATGATTCTTTAAACTTTTAAAATATTCTAGTATATCATCAATAAATATAATAACAAGTTGATCCAGGGATGACCTAATTACTATTCATTAAATCTATGAATGCAACTAGGATATTTGTCAAACTAAATAACATAACCAATGACTCATAATGCTCATAATGAGTCATAAAAGAAAATTTTCGTACATCCTCTTCTCTTATCCTCAATTAATGTTACTCATATCTCAAATTAATTTTTGAAAAAAACTGAGCACCTTGTAACTGATCAAACAAATCATCTATACGAGGTAATAGGTATTTATTGCACATTGTCACCTTATTCAACTGTCTATAATTTATACATAGTCATAATGATCTATCTTTTTTTTCCACAGATAAAACTGGAGCACTTCAAATAAAAGTACTAGGGCATTTAAATCCCTTAACTAACAAGTCTTGTAACTAATTTTTTTAAAAAATTCAATCGATATCATTCTATATAGGGATATAGATACTAGTTGGGTTACAAGAAGTAAATCCATATCAAATTCTAGTTGGGGGTACTCTAGGTAATTCTTCTGAAAACACATTAGGAAATTTCCTAACTACTAGAACCTGATCTACATTAGTATACTTTATATCAACATCTCTCACCACTGCCAAATATCCTTAGCACCCCTTTTTTGTAATAATTTATGGTCGCTAAAGGTGAAATTAAATTACTGGGTACTTGCTTCCATGATTGCTCACTACTTGCAACTTCTTTACTAACATTTTCTGCTATTGATGACATCTTTATGCTGTATCAGCTAGATCGTACTTCAAAACAATTAAACAAATTCAACCTATTGTGACTTTATTCTTTAACATGCTTATACAATATCTTAACAATCAATCATGGAAAACTTATGTCTATCCAAGAGCCCTTCACATAAATTACCCATTTTTCATTCCTTAAATTTTCAATTTCCATGAGTAAACCTTCCTTTATCATAATGCTTATACGTAGTATTATTGAAAACCAAACTATCTTCGAATTCCTTATATCAACAAAATATATCATTGAAAATATTATCTTCATAGATTCTCCTCTCTCAAATTCAATCCAACCCACAACTTACCAAATCCATTTATATATATAGATTACAACTCATCCATCCAAAAAGAGATTTAAATTTATTTTCAAAATACTCACTTTATTTTAAATCATTATCTTGGAGTTAACAATCTCGATCACATCATAACCCACCATCAATATTATATTAGCCATTCGTCATATTGTTTCACATAAGCAAATCAACCAATTAATTCAAACTTTCTTGACATCCAAACAAGTCATTCCCTTTGTGTTCAGATAGAATTTTCTTATTTTTAGCTAATTTCCCAAGAGGGTTCTTTTTATCACTTTTCGTCAAAACAAGTTCAAAAGCTGAACTAGTAGTCCACACACAAAAGGTACCATCTAGGTCATACACATAGATGTTTAAATCTCGCATATCTAAGGAAAAGAGTTAGAAGGAAAAAAAGGATGACACCCTATAGAATTCCACAACAACACCGTGAGTATAAATATGTCTGCAGTTACATACCCATACTCAAAGTCCTACTACAGAATTCTTTGCTCTGTTAGCCACAGGGAAGCCTAATGCTCTGATACAAACTTGTAACGCCCCCAATTTACGTTACGTAAAATAGATATTTTTTTAATTATTATTTCCGCAATCATATATTTTTCATAAAAATACATAATTCAATTTTTTATCATGGGAACAAATACATATAGGATCTCTCATGTATATACAATATACAGACCAAGTCTATAAATATCAAAGTACAATAGAAACAGGGATCATGCTTGTAGCGTTCAGAGCACTCTAGAATACAAACACAGTATAATTCAAAGATCGTGAGTCTTGGAAGCAACGTAGACTCACCCAGAGAATATATCACCTTTTTGCTGAATTAGACTCTGATATTCTTATCTGAAAAATGTGAAAATATAGTATAGTGAGTTTGACAACTCAGTGAGCAAATAATTCTTCCTATGACCTCTTAGGTCAACATATGGATGTACTTATATTTTAAAATATGTCACATAGAAAATACAGTTCAGAAGTACATTCATATGGGACCTGTATTTCAAATATTCTCAAATCAAAAGATATTCAGATATCCAAAATCATATGCTGCACAGTATGATCATTAAACAAATGTTGTTATGCTCAGCTGTATAAGCTATAGTAAAATATTAAGATTTGGAGATAAAATCATTACTTTTAATGCACCTGCCTCACTCAGCAATCTCGTCAATGCAATGAAAATATAACTCATTTGCTATAGGAATAGTGACCTCGACCACAGTCACAATAAGTGATCAGGGAATGTGAGTACATCACCCTCCTGCCCCCCCCCCACATTACCATTATCACCTGGTTGGAGCAGCCCTCCCCCGGCTCACTCAGGCTAATAGGGCGTCCCCTATTCGGTATCCTCACAAGCCATACAACCCGTCGATATTCATCCATACGCATCGTGCACATAATAGTCATTTTATCAAATAATGATAAATACATTTAGAACCAAATATTCAATGAGTTCCAAAATACATTTCTAAAACCATACTCTTCTTGAACTATGTGCCAGTTTGTAAATATAATAGATATTTTAACACATTTAATAAACTTATAATAACATAAATAATTTATAAACATAAACAATAATACATTTATAGTTCAAGAAGAGTATGGGGTAAGTCATAGAAATAATTATCTACTCACAGAGTAAGGCTCTTGGTTGGATAGCCTTAAAATGTACTTTTCTAATTCGAATTTGACCAATTAGACCTCAAAAACGTGTCCAGAGAGTCCAAAGACTTAGAAAATGACTCTGGGAGCTTGGTCACTATTCACCGTCGAAAAATACTATTCATCGCTGATAAACACTATTTACCGCTGGAAAATACTATTCATCATTGGAAAATACTATTCACCAAGAACAAAAAGTTGTCAGATAGCTAAAAAATTTCATATCCTAAGTTTTATCTAGCTCCTGAATCCATCTACGATTTCAGAATTTCAATTAGAGGTCTCTAAATAAGAGTTTCAAAATTTACCTTTTTCTGAAATTTTTTACTTCAGATCTACGGTGATTCAACGGTTGATTTGAAAAATTGATCGGTTAAAACTGTAGTATTCTTCATTCTGAATCCAGTAGCACCTTCAGTTTTGAGATTGGAAACCAATAGGCACTCCAGATCTAGAAAAAAAGTTGAAGGTTACTATTCGCTCACTATTCACTCACTATTCACTCTTTCTCGATTTTCAGTATTTGTTCATCTGCTCTCCATTGCCTCCCCCTTCCCTTTTTATTTTTATTTTTTAAATAATAATAATTATTATTTAATAATTGAATAATATGATTTTCTTTTATATAAATTCATAAAAATTCCGTTTTTCATCTTAAAATATTCCAAAAATTTCTAAAAATTTTTATTCTCATAAATCTTTAGTTGAACTCTTAAATTGTGATTTTTCTTGATAAAAATCTTAATAAAAAAAATCATAAAATAAATATCTTTATACATAATAAAAGAAAGAATATTTCAAAAAATACAACAAAATTTATTGAAGGCCAATATAATTATTTTAAGCAAAATAATAATTATTTTAATTAAAAATATATTTACTTTTAGTAGAACATAATCATTTTTAAACAAATAAAAATATATTTTTTTATAACAACATTATTATTTAAAAACAAAAATTACGGGATGTTACAGAATTCCTTATTAGCTTAATTGTGACATATTCTCTATCGAATTTCATTGATTTAGATAGATTGTTTCGTATAATTCTAGTAGTTGATCTTTGTTCTCTGTGGATACGACCCATACTCGCCAGACTATCTACAACTACACCATGCGCTTGCGGCTAACTAGTAAAACATACACAACAAAGGGTTATGCATATCTTATTATTGGCCAATATATGGGGGAAATGGGGTTTACTTGGCACACCTTGAGCACCCCTTAATTCTCAAGAAGGTATACATAACATATCTTTAGACCATCATTCATCATAGTATAAAAGTCAGGCTACCAGTGAAATTGATAAATTCAAGTTCATAAACATAATGAGTATTTTAAGGAAAAGCTAGCTACCTTAATTCCTGCACCATCGCTTTCTTTCTAAGGTTGACAATGTTACTACCAGCAACTAAAACTAAAACATATAAGAGCTTTTGGTTAATGCATGCATATTAGCACCTAAAATCATAAGTCTCTAGTTTAAGAGCTTATGTTCCCCAAAACATAACTGTGATTAAGTTCAGATTTGGGGTTATTATTAAATATGACAAAAGTCCTCTAAAAATTCTTAAATTTTCCATGGAGGTTCCTCTACATGTCTATTTTACTTCATTCCTTAACTATTCCATTCACCCTAAGAAGTACCTCCATAACCCAAAACATTGCAGATTGGTTTCGGTTCCATTTCTATTCTGTTTTCCATTGCTTTGGATGGGTAAAACTTCGTCAAAATTCATGATATTTGATATAGAACATTCTAGATATGTTATATAATCACCATAAAAATTTCAAGTAAAAAATAATTTATTTGACTCCTCAAATAACACACTTTTTTATGGCTATCCCCAGTTCAGGTCTGTTCTGACTCACTTCCTATCCTACCAAATTTCCATATTTTATTATATGCCTTAACCTGCCCAGAATTCTCTAAAATTTGGTGAGATTCTTATGTAGGATCCCTATATCATGTCATAAAATTTTCATACGAAAATTCAATATCTAACCCCTTCAATGTTTAGTATTTCCATGAATAGCCTAAGCTGTCCAGCAGATTTTTCTCAGCACTGTTTTGTTTGTAAATGGCCTATTTGTAGGTTATCAAAAATCACTAAAATTTCCAGAATTGATTAAAAATATTTCAAGACTTTTCTCACCAAATATTATAGAATTTAAAGGCCATTTACCTAATCAAACAATCCAAGAACACAGGGCCTAAAAAAATTTTAGGTGCAGAATATATGGTGCTTCAGCATGTTTGTTACTTAGATAGCAAAGATTGTTTCCTACCACTAGAGTTCCATGTTTTCAACTTTAACCTTTTTCATCTCATGCTCAAGAATCACCCATGCAGAATCCAAAATGAGCTTAACTCACTACAAACCAACTTTCCTCAAGAGGAGAAACTCACCTTGTGCAAAAATACTCCTATGGCTCTTAAATTTCAACTTGCTTCTCCTTTTGATTTCCCTTACAACTTAGCTACATTTTTTTGGTTGCTCTCCCCCTTTGCCTTTAAGTTTTCTGGCTGCCTTCTCTCCCTCTTGGTGCCGATTGCATGAGAAAAAGGTGGTTTGAATTTGTTGCCCAAACTAATGCCTAGTGCTAGCCGCTGGTTTCCACAACTCAAGAGAAAAATGAGGGCTGTGTCTTGTAGGGATTCCCTTGTAGTTCCTATAGGGAGGGTGTGAGAATGCAGAGCATGGTGTGGCCCAGCAGCTTTTTGATAACTATAATTTATTAAAGTTCCTATGTGCTTTCTGAGTACATTTACCGAGTTGGTCTGGTGTTTTAAGCACTCTTATTCCTTGATTAAATTGAAATGGATGACCTTGTTAGATATAACATCAGCTACCCCGTTGCTGTAGCATTATAGTAAGCAGATAGCAGAAACCTGAGTGATATTGGGTGAGCTACTCCCTTTTTCTGCAATACATTGATTCTGCTTGACATGGTGCAGGAGACAGCAGAGCAGGGCTGCGCAGCAGGTGTAGCCTCCACCCAGCAGGAGAGAAAGCAACAAAAACTAACACTGCAAGCTACTGGCACAGAACTGTCCCACTACTAAAAGTGGATAGGACAAAGCTACACAGAGAGGTGGTTTTGCAGTAGAGCAGGGGGAATGACAGCAAAAGCAAGGCAGTTGACTGGGACCACAAGGCTGAACAATAAAGGGAGGCAAAGAGGAAAAGACGGTCAGACGACGAGAAGGGGGAGAAAGAAAGGAGTAGCTGCACACTGCCAAGGGCATGAGTGAAAAGAGATAGAGTGCAATCCCGGGGATTCTATTGCTGTTTTGTTTTGTTTTCCTTTTTCTTCTAGTTTCTATCAAGACTGCACTTTCATTTTTTCTTTTATCACTAGAGATGTATACCAGTGATTCTGGGTTGTCTGTAATCAGTGTAACCATGAGGCTTGGCTAGTTTCCGGCTAGGGTTGCACAAGGGTTGTAATGAACTTAAGCACACTTTTTAGTAAAACACATTTCGCTGCATTACTGTGTTTACATTCAGCTGTGTTTATATTTTAACTCCTCTGATAACGGAAGTTAGTGGAGGTAGATTGAGGCCAATATTTACCCGGGAGGGGAATGGAGGCTAGAAAAATAGTTCGAATAGATAGGGACAGCCAATATAGGAATATATGGCCCCCCGTCTCCCCAGCAGTAGAGCTTTATGCACAACTCAGAGGTGAAGACTACTGCAGGAATGCAGGTCTGAACCTCAGAGTTGCAAGGAATGGAAGTCTGGAAAGACTTCATTCAAGACTGAACTGGGCACCTAGGGTAGTTGCTGTAGCAATTCCTGGAGCAATATGAGTGCATTAGTTCATGGAAACCCTGAGCAACCCTAGACCTCCCTATTCCATTTTCTTTACACCCTAGTACCCCTCATCCTAGTTATAGCTGTATTTAAGTTGAACCACCTTTATTTTATTTTATAAACCATCCTATCTTTGCTACAGCATTTCACATAGCAAAGTCTCCTTAACAGTTTTTAGTTCACTCCTCGTGGGACGATACTCACTCTTCACTTTATTACTTGATCACGACACGTGCACTTGCTTTCTGACACTGTATTCATCTTTGCATGAATCAAACCAACAAGTTTTTGGCGTCGTTGCCGGGGAGTGTCAACCTAAAAATTGTTTTTAGATACTCAACTGTGTGAAGTATTGTTTTGTTGTATTTCTTTTTACTCTGGTGTCTTGTTGAGCAAGTAACGCAGTGCATGAGCAGGGTTGACAGGGAACTTCTGCCTCTAGATCCAGAGATAGAAAGATCGCTTTTGAGAAGAAGAAGAGGACAGTTAACACACCAGCAGTAGGCAGAGATGGCTAATCAAAATGGAGCAGACAACATGAACGATTGAGATAGGGTCTTAAATGCTTATGTTCAACCAAACCTGAATGGGTTGAACCTGAGCATTGTGAGACCAGAGATCGAGGCTCTACATTTTGAGCTTAAACCAGTAATGTTCCAGATGCTGCAAACTGTTGGAAAATTTAGTGGAATTCCTACAGAGGACCCTCACCTTTACTTAAGAGTGTTCATGGAAGTCACGGATGCTTTCAAAATGAATGGGGTAACAGAAGAAGTGCTCAGGCTAAAGTTGTTCCCTTACTCATTAAGAGACCGAGCAAGAGCGTGGCTGAACTCTCTGCCACCTAACTCTATCGCTAATTGGAGTGATTTGGCAGAGAAATTTCTGCTGAAATACTTCCCGCCCACCAAGAATGCCAGATTGAGAAATGACATAACCTCTTTCCAGCAATTGGAGGGTGAATCTTTGTACGAGACCTGGGAGAGGTATAAAGAGTTATTATGGAGATGCCCCCATCATGAAATTCCTTACTACATTCAGATGGAGACCTTTTACAATGGCCTTAATGCTCAAACACGCACTATAGTGGATGCAGCAGCTAATGGGGCACTCTTGTCTAAAACGTATAATGAAGCGCACGAGCTGCTTGAAAGGATGGCCAGTAACAACTATCAATGGCCAATGGACAGAGTTTCAACTGGAAAGAAAGCAGCAGGCATGCATGAAGTGAGTGAAGTGACTTCTCTCACAGCCTAGCTAGCTTCACTTGTTAATGTCTTAAAGAGCCAGCAAATGACCCGCCCTCAAGCAGCCAATGCAGTCCAAGAGACTGGACCATCTTGTGTACTGTGTAATGGGCCACATCTTTTTGAAATGTGCCCCTCAAACCCAGAATCAGTATGCTTCGTGGGAAATATGAATCGCAATAACAATCCCTACTCTAATACATATAATCCAAGATGGAGGCAACACCCCAATTTCTCTTGGAGTAACTATGGTACGGGACAGGGGAGCAACTCTGCCCCACAAAGATCACAGGCTCCCCCAGGCTTCATGCAGCAAAGATAACAGCCTCAGGAAACCCCCACTTTGCTGGAATCCCTGATGAAGGAGTATATGGCAAGGAATGATGCTCTAATCCAGAGTCAAGCAGCCTCATTACGGAATCTGGAAACTTAAGTGGGACAGCTTGCCAATGAACTAAAAAGTAGACCTCCAGGAACACTTCCAAATAATACTGAAGTCCCTAGGAGAGAAGGGAAAGAGCATTGTAAGGTTATAGCCCTGAGAAGTGGAAAGATGGTGGAAGCACCAAAAGCAAGAGGGAAGGACCAGACAGACTTCACTGTACCCCCGGAGAAAAAGAAAGACAAGCAAAAGCAAGAGGAGGAGGTAAGCAAGGAAGAAACCATCTCTGGAGAAAATCCTGCAGCTATGCCACAACAAAATTCAACAACTTTGCCGCAGCAGAGCATGCAGCAAACTAAGTTACCTCCCCCTTTCCCTCAGAGATTTCAGAAGCAGCAGAATGACCAGCAGTTTAGAAGATTCCTAGATGTCCTGAAACAGCTGCACATTAACATACCTTTAGTAGAAGCACTAGAGCAGATGCCTAATTATGTGAAGTTCATGAAGAACATCCTAACAAAGAAAAGACGATTTGGTGAGTTTGAGACTGTTGCTCTCACAAGAGAATACAGTGCTGTGCTACAAAATAAGTTACCACCCAAACTTAAGGATCCAGGCAGTTTCACCATACCTTGTTCTATCGGGAACCAGTATTTTGGCAAGGCACTTTGTGACTTGGGAGCAAGCATCAACCTCATGCCAATGGCCATATTTAAGAAGCTAGGAATTGGTGAAGCTCGGCCTACCACAGTCTCACTACAACTAGTAGACAGATCCATAGCATACCCAGAAGGAAAAATCGAGGATGTCCTGGTTAAGGTGGATAAGTTCATCTTCCCAATAGACTTTATAATTCTGGACTATGAAGTTGATGCAGAGGTACCAATTATATTGGGCAGACCATTTCTAGCCACTGGCCGGACACTAATTGATGTTCATAAGGGTGAATTAACCATCAGAGTCCAGGATGAGCAGGTTACATTCAATGTGCTCCAGACCATGAAGTTTGCCAGTGAAGAAGAGGAATGTGCAGTGGTGTCTATGATAGACACATTAGCATCAGAGCAGTTAAGAAAATTCTACAAGGACCCACCATCGGTAGCTTGGATAGAAAACTCAGATTCAGAAGAGGAGAACGAGAAAGAATGGGCCTGGATTGATGTCAGGCATGGCATTAGGAAGCAGGAGCCAATAAAGGAGCCATTATATGTGACCCCACCAGATTCAAGGCCGCCGAAAGCATCAGTGGAGGAGCCACCAGCCTTGGAAATGAAGCCTCTACCAGCACACCTCAAGTATGTGTACTTAGGAGAAACAACCACTCTTCTTGTGGTTATCTCAGCACTTTTGACAGTGGAACAAGAGGAGAAATTAGTCCTTATACTAAAGAAATTCAGAAAGGCCATTGGGTGGACACTTGCTGACATTAAGGGAATCAGCCCCTTATTTTGCATGCATAAGATCCTCTTGGAAAGCAATGAAACAGGGTCCATAGAACCCCAACGGAGGCTTAATCCAATAATGAAGGAGGTGGTGAAGAAGGAGATCATCAAATGGCTGGATGCTGGAATCATTTACCCCATATCGGATAGCTCCTGGGTGAGTCCGGTCTAGTGTGTTCCCAAGAAGGGGGGTATGACTGTGGTGGAAAGCGAAAACAATGAGCTTATCCCCACCAAGGTTGTAACTGGCTGGAGAATTTGCATGGATTATCGGAAGCTGAACAAAAGCACTAGGAAGGATCACTTCCCTCTGCCGTTCATTGATTAAATGTTAGATAAACTTATTGGAAGGGAATACTATTGTTTCCTTGATGGGTACTCAGGGTACAACCAGATTCCTATAGCACCAGAAGATCAGCATAAGATCACATTCACATGCCCTTTTGGTACCTTTGCATTTCGAAGGATGCCATTTGGGCTTTGTAATTCTCCAGCAACATTCCAGCGATGCATGATGGAAATATTCACATAAATGGCTGAGTAGTTTATGGAAATCTTCATGGATGACTTCTCAGTCTTTGGGGACTCCTTTGACCTATGCTTGGGAAACCTAGCTAAGGTCTTACAAAGGTGTGAGGAAACAAACTTGGTGTTGAACTGGGAGAAGTGCCAGTTTATGGTAAAAGAAGGGATTGTGCTGGGGCCTAAGGTTTCTCAGAGAGGACTTGAGGTTGACAAGGCCAAAGTGGAAATCATTGAGAAACTTCCTCCTCCCACCTCGGTCAAGGGCATTCGAAGCTTCCTAGGACATACAGGATTTTATAGGAGGTTCATTAAGGATTTCTCTAAGGTTGCCAAACCTTTATGCAGTTTCCTAGAGAAGGACATAACTTTTTGTTTTGATGAAAGTTGCATGACAGCATTCTGCGATCTCAAACAGAAATTGAGTACAGCCCCAGTTATCGTGGCACCAGATTGGACCTCCCCATTAGAGCTGATGTGTGATGCTAGTGAAACAACATTGGGGGCTGTCCTCGGGCAGTGCAGAAACAAGTTGTTTCATTCTATATATTATGCTAGCAAAATGCTGCAAGGTGCCCAGCTGAACTACACGGTGACAGAGAAGGAATTGCTTGCAGTAGTGTTTGCCTTTGAGAAATTCAGAGCATATCTGGTAGGAGCAAAGGTGATAGTGCACACAGACCACTCTGCCATCAAACACTTGGTTAGGAAAAAGGATTCCAAGCCCATGCTCATTTGGTGGGTGCTTTTGCTTCAAGAATTCAATCTAGAGATCAGAGACAAGAAAGGAACTGAAAATCAAGTGGCAGACCATCTCTCCAGGTTGAAAGGGCACAGCTCCAGAGCAGATGACATTAATGAAAGATTCCCATATGAGCAACTCTATCTCTTGTCCAAAGATGATGTGCCATGGTACGCTGATTATGTAAATTACCTTGTGAGTGGAATGCTCCCACCAGACTTGACGTGGCAGTAGAAAAAATTTTTTTTGCATGAAGTAAACTCATACTACTGGGATGAACCATATCTTTACAAGCAATGTGCTGATCAGATGATAAGGAGGTGCATATCTAGTGAAGAGATGTTGCAAATCTTGCAGCAATGCCATGCTTCCCCTTATGGAGGTCATTTTGGAGGAGTTAGAATTGCAAACAAGGTGCTACAGGCAGGGTTCTATTGGCCCTCTCTATTCAAGGACTCCCACTCCTATGCAAGGCAATGCAACCGATGTTAGAGGACAGGGAATATATCTCGCAGACATGAAATTCCACTGAACAACATCCTAGAGGTGGAATTATTTGATGTCTAGGGAATAGATTTCATGGGACCATTTCCCTCGAGTTTCGGCAACCAATACATCCTAGTAGACGTCGACTATGTTTCAAAATGGGTGGAAGCCAGTGCATCCCAGACTAATGAAGCCAGAGTCGTGACCAGATTTCTGAAGAGAAACATTTTAACAAGGTTTGGAACCCCCAGAGCCATCATCAGCGATGGAGGGACCCATTTCTGCAATCGGCAGTTTAAGGCACTACTTGCTAAATATGGAGTAAGGCACAAGGTGGCAACCCCCTATCATCCACAAATGAGTGGGCAGGCTGAAGTCTCCAACAGAGAGATCAAGAGAATCTTGGAAAAAACAGTAGGCCCCACGAGGAAGGATTGGTCCTCCAAGTTGGATGATGCACTATTTGCCTATAGAACAGCCTATAAGACACCTCTGGGCATGTCACCATACAGATTGGTATTCGAGAAGGCTTGTCATCTACCAGTAGAGTTGGAACATCGAGCATATTGGGCAGTGAAGAAGCTAAACTTGAACCTAGAAGCTACGGGTGAGAAGAGGATGCTGCAGCTAAATGAGCTGGATGAATTTCATGGTCAGGCCTATGAGAATGCCAAACTATACAAGGAGAAAGCAAAGCAATGGCATGACAAGAAGATATAACCCAGGAGCTTCGAAGTGTGATAGAGAGTACTACTGTACAACTCCAGGCTGACCTTGTTTCCTAGGAAGTTGAAATCTCATTGGTCTGGTCCTTTTTGCATAAGCAAGGTCTTCCCATTTGGGACTATTGAATTGGAAGAAGAAAAGGAAGGAAGGACATTCAGGGTTAATGGACAAAGGGTCAAGCACTATCTAGGAGGTGATGTGGATAGACAGCACATCTCCATTCAGCTACAAGAGGAATGAACAGGAGGGAAGTCAGGCTGAAGACTCTAAAACAAGCGCTCATGGGAGGCAACCCATGTTTAAATTTGTTGTTGTTTAAGTTAACAGTTTTAAGAGAGTTTAAATCATGAGTCTGATAGCATTTGTGTTTGTTACGTAGGATGGGAAGCATAGAAGTTTGCAGAACCAGTTTTTGTTTTGCTGCAGCAAAACCTTACGAAAGATAGTCCCTGCTTTGCTATAGCAGGATTAAGAACAAGCACCCTCTGCTGCAGCAAACTCCTAGGCAAGCCAGTTTTTGCTGCAGCGTTGCTGCAGCAAATACAATCAGACCTAAATCAAGGGGTTCCCCTCTGCTGTGCTTTTTACAAAAAAAATAAAATAAAAAGACAAAAAAAAGACAAATATTTTCAAAAAATTATTGTCAGAAGCAAAATGGGGGCGGGAAAAAGGCAGAAGCCCATAAGTCCCGAAAACACGTCGTCCACCCTCATTAAACCTCTGCAACTTCCCTTCACCCTCGAGCACCTCTCTCGAGTTCCCAAATCCCTACAGCCTCCTCACCTCCTTCATACCAGAAACCTCCATTTTCAAACCCTCGAACCAGTCATGTCGAGAATCAAGACAGTGGCCAGGAAGGCAAGCAAGGTGAAGAAATGCAACTGTAAGGAAAACAGGCTGAAGCACGACGAAGAGATTTTGCCCAGAAACTTCTGTGTCGAGAAAGGTTTCACCTTCGTCTCTTCTGGAGATTTGGGGATGCCAATGTACGTTGGCACAGTGGTCAAGCAGAGGGGTTGGGAAAATTTCGCAAGCCACCCGTAAACAGCCCTCATACCTCTGGTTCGAGAATTCTACGTGAACCTCTCACCCGGAAATGAGAAGTGGGTGACAGTCTGGGAGACAAAGGTTCATTTTGACCAAGCCTCCATAAACAAGGCTTACAATCTACCGGACGAGGAGGAACAATATGAGGAATATCTACAGAGTCTGTAGGATGGAGATTGGGAAGCTATGCTTACCCGGGTGTGCCTTCCTGGCACCACTTGGTGTAAATCCCCTCAGGGCTCCACCACCATCAATCGGGTCTCTCTGGTGCCTACAGCTAAGGTGTGGTACCATTTCCTTAAGACCCGCCTACTACCTTCTACCCATGGGCAGACAGTGAGTCGGGATAGAGTGGCAATGGTGGACGCACTCATATTTGACAGACCACTAAACATTGGCCGAATCATCAGTGACCAAATTCGAGCATGCGCCAACCGGAAAAGGGAAGCCTACTTTTCCCTTCCCTTATCACTATACTATGCAAGAATCGTGGAGTCCCATTCTCCATTGATGAAGAAGCACTAAAGGACACTAGCCCCATCACTGCCACCACCATTGCCCGTATTGTCCTGGAGAAAGCGGCCCCACACCCACCTGCTGCTTCCCAAAATCCTCCACATACTGCCGGACCCTCTACTTCATCCACTGCCCCTAGTCACCTGACAAGACTTTGCAGTTCATCCTCAATCAACAAGCTACAATTCTGAAGCAGCAAGCTGTGCTTCTGCAACTTCAACAAACCTTCTGGCGTTATGAGCAGAAAAGGGATTTTACCCTTCACAACACCCTCGAGCAGAACTTTAAACAATTTTTCCCATTTCTGAAGTTTTCCACTGACTTGCTCCATACCACCTTCGAGGAGTCAGCCCTAGTTCCTAAGCCACAGACAGAGGAGCAAAAGAATTCTGAAGGATCCTCCTCCAGCAAGAAGCCCCACCTAGAACCCCACCAGACACCAGCAAGAACCGAATCCTCTAATGATGATGAGCCCATTGTCAAACGGGCAATAATGATGCATAAAGGAAAGGCCCCACAAAAATTAGCACAGCGCAGAAGTGGACTCAGAAGCTCCTCAAGGTCCTCTAGGGTTTAATCCCCCTAAGGTGCTGCAGCATACCTGCTAGCACCCTCAGGAAGTTCCCTCACTCTTATCCCTTCTTTCCTATATTTAGAATTCCTTTGCTTCTACTTCTTCTTTTTTTCTTTTTTTGGGTGACTTTTGTGTTTTGGCCATTGCATCAACAGTGAGGACACTGCTCACTTTTAAGTTTGGGGGGAGTTATATTATAATGTTTGCTGTGGAATTTCTGTGGCTTAGTGTTGCTTCGATATTACTGTAGAGGTTGCTGAAGCATGGACTTGCTTATTTGTGTGTTGCTTATCTATGTGACTGTTTATATTGCTGTTTACTTATGTTTCTGCCTACCTGTGTTAAATGAGTCTGCTTTAGTACTTATTGATTTTGATGAATACAGTTATAATTGTATGATAAAAAGCTTCTAAAAAAAATGAACAGGGAAATGAGTATGGCATAGCCTGCTGAAAGTTCTGGGATACTCCGTGAGGAGGATTGGGTAGTTCGCTAGAAACTAGAATAGGAGATCCACAACCTTACCCAATCACACATAGAACCCTCTTCTAATAAGCACAGGATCAAGAGCAAGTTTCCAAAAGAAAAATTTGGTGATCTTTCAGAAATTGGACCTAAGTCTTAGAGCTAGTATTGAAAGCTTTCTATAGAATTATAAAAGGGGCAGACGCATAGGTCAGAAAGGTTTAAGTTTGGGGGGAAAAGTATGCAAAAAAAAAAATTTATGGACACTCAAATGCTCTGTAGTTCCTTAGTAACCAGGGGTATGCATGAGCCCCATGTGTGCCTTTGCGTAAAACAGGGATATAGAGTATGAGTGGGAAGCGGTTTAAGGGTGATAAGGCTGAGTAACCGGGTGCCTGCATTGAACATGGTGGCATTCGCGTCAAAAGGCATTAATGACCTCTGCTAGAACAAGATCTATGCCAAAAATAATAATAAAGAAAGAAAATCAGTGAGCTGCCACCCCCCCACATTTGTTGCCTTGGTTGCACCTATGATAAATGCCAACTTAACCTAGGAAGCTCAATATATTAGTATGAAAGTCTTAAGAGCTCTGGCTGTTTTTGACCCAAATAGCTCTTAGGGAAACTGTCCATGTCACACACACAACTTCAAGAAAAAAAAAAATTTTGTTATGATTGGGAGTAAGGTTTGCGGTGCTCTTTATATGAAAGCAATCCTGAGAGTTGAGAGCTATCAGCAGAACTATGGATTCATGCATGAGAAAGGGCTGGAATTTCTTGTTGGTAGCAATGTGGTGAATAGAGCAGGTTGCTTGGGGACAAGCAATCCTTTAAGTTTGGGGGGATTTGATAACTGTAATTGATTGAAGTTCCTATGTGCTTTCTGAGTACGTTTACTGAGTTGGTCTGGTGTTTTAAGCACTATTATTCCCTGATTAAATTGAAATGGATGACCCTGTTAGATATAACATCAGCTACTCTGTTGCAGCAGCATTATAGTAAGCATATAGCATAAACCTGAGTGATATTGGGTGAGCTGCTCCCTTTTTCTACAATACACTGATTCTGCTTGATATAGTGCAGGAGACAGCAGAGTAGGGCTACGCAGCAGGTGCAGCCTCCATCCAGCAAGAGAGAAAGCAACAAAAACTAACACTGTAGGCTGCTGGCACAGAACTGTCCCACTACTGAAAATGGAGAGGACAAAGCTGCATGCAGAGGTGGTTTTACAGCAGAGCAGGGGGAATGACGACAAAAGCAAGGCAGTTGACTGGGACCACAAAGCTGAACAATAAAGGGAGGCAGAGAGGAAAAGACGGTCAGACGACAAGAGGGGGGAGAAAGAAAGGAGTAGCTGCACACTGCCAAGGGCATGAGTGAAAAGAGATAGAGTGTAATCTCGGGGATTCTATTGTTGTTTTGTTTTGTTTTCCTTTTTCTTCTGTTTTCTATGAAGACTGCACTTTCATTTTTTCTTTTATCACTAGAGATGTATACCAGTGATTTTGGGTTGTCTGTAATCAGTGTAACCATGAGGCTTGGCTAGTTTTTGGCTAAGGTTGTACAAGGGTTGTAATGAACTTAAACACACTTTTTAGTAAAACACATTTTACTGCAGCATTGTTTTTACATTCAGCTGTGTTTATATTTTAACTCATCTGATAACGGAAGTTAATGGAGGTAGATTAAGGCCAATATTCACCCGGGAGGGGAATAGAGGCTAGAAAAACAGTTCGAATAGATAGGGACAGCCAATATAGGAATATATGGCCCCCCGTCTCCCCAGCAATAGAGCTTCATGCACAACTCAGAGGTGAAGACTGCTGCAGGAATGCAGGTCTGAACCTCAGAGTTACAAGGAATGGAAGTCTGGAAAGACTCCATTCAAGACTGAACTAGGCACCTAGGGCAGTTGCTGTAGCAATTCCTAGAGCAATATGAGTGCATTAGTTCATGGAAACCCTGAGCAACCCTAGACCTCCCTATTCCATTTTTTTAACACCCTAGTACCCCTCGTCCTAGTTATAGCTGTATTTAAGTTGAACCACCTTTATTTTATTTTATAAACCATCCTATCTTTGCTACAACATTTCACACAGTAAAGTCTCCTTAACAGTTTTTAGTTCACTCCTCGTGGGACGATACTCACTTATCACTTTATTACTTGGTCACGATACGTGTACTTGCGTTCTGACACTGTATTCATCTTTGCATGAATTAAACCAACACTTTTGTATTATTTTTTCTAATTGTGGACAGCAACATGGCTGAAATGGTGGCTATTTCTTGGCTGGAATGTGGTTGAAATATTTCTGCCTATGTGGCAAGATTTCCTTGGCTGATTTTGGTTGGAGTTTTTGTGGCTATGTGGCATAGTTTGGTAGTTGCAATGTGGCTACAAGGTGGCTAAAATTTTGTATCCAATGTGGCATGCTATGTGTGTAACATCCCCAATTTCGTTTCTTTATTAATAAAGGTATATAAATATTTAGATAAGGAAATAAAATTTATTAGATAATTTTTAGATATCTAAGGAAATATAACCCTTAGAAAATTTTCACCTTATGTGTATGTATATAAAATGTTTCTAACATTAAGGGAATAAGTAAAGAAAGAAAAAATAATAGGAAAAATTAGAAATAACATACTAAAGAGAGGAGAAGTTCTTGTATAAGGAAGATAAATTTTTAAGAAGTAAGTAAAGGTCTTAAAATTTCAAGAAGATTAGATTAGGTTAATTTTTCCTAATTCAAAAGCTAGAGTTCCTAAGTTTAACATCTCCACCCATACATTGGGCTTACACCTATGGAAACTTCATATATAGTTGTTCCACTTCACATGAGTTTCTAGCAAGCCAATAGGATAGCCCAAGCAAGAAATAAATCATAGACTTGGACTAGAATATAGAAATTGGACCGATAGTGCATAAACTATGAAAATGTGACCAAGCCCTCCAAAAAAGGTAGAATTTCAGCTAAAGCAAAGAAAATGGGTAAGAATGAGCCCTAATCCAAGAGGGAAAAATAAGAATCATATGGGGAAATAGTAGTGTAATAATAATCAAGATTAGGTCACATGGCATTAGGACAAAACATGTATTTCTTACATTCATAATTTCAACAATTAGGTAATAATACATGGGATTAAGACAAAACATCCATATCCTACATTCATAATTTCAAAAAGTAGGTAATAATACATGGCATTATGACAAAACATCCTTATCCTACACAAATAATTTCAGCCAAGCAAGGGAGACTCAAAGGCTGGAAATTTTCCACCTAGAAAGGTAAACCTATCATACTTGATTAAGAAAAAAGAAAAAAAGAAATGAATCCCCTTATCCCTTGTCTTAAGAACATTTTATCATAATTTTCAAAATACAAATCTCCTTTTGCTATGCATATCTTGACTAAGGGAGAGGAAGACAAGAACATGAGTTGTCTTTCCCCAAAAAATAACTAAGTGCATCTTAATTGTGATAAGGTAGACCCATGATTATGAAAGGTGAACTACTTGATAGTTTATTTAAGCAAAACCCACCCTTATAACATTATAATTTTGTCCAAGTAAGGGAGAGGAAAAACATAAGCAAGGTAGAGTGAGGAAAGGAGAGAAAGAGTGGAGAAGAGAAGAAGGAGAAGTCTAGGGGACTAAGTACTCAAGGTAAGTTATTTTAAGCTTTACTTGAATCCATCTTTTCTCTTCATCTTTAGGGTTCAAAACTCACCCTCCTTCTCTTATTTAAGTTGCTAGAAAAGCTAAGGGAAGGGAGAAATCTTTTTACTTCCTTCAAGAGGAAACAAGAAAAAAAATTCACTAAGTGAGCTAGGGAGATCTTTAGGTAGGTTTAATAATATCTCTTTTTGAAGAAAAGCTTTGAAATTTGTAAGATTTATATGAGATTTTGATCTTAGAACATTGATGAAATTTACAATATTTGCTACTTTGATGATTGGTCATGAATATTGCTATATCATGTTACATGTTATCTTGTATATGATGGATGTTTTGAACATTTCGGTTGGTGTGGTAAGTTCTGCATAAGTATGGCTATAGGTGGAAAAATTTTATAATTTTTTATGCTACTATTTTGTATATTTGAATGTGGTGAAAAATTGATGGAAGATGATTAGATCTAAATTAAGAAGAAAATGAAAGAGGACGTAATAAAATAATGAACTAAAACGTTAGGAAATGTTTGGTTAGGAAACTGGATTTCAGTGTAACCAAGGAAGCTTTTGTTTTTAAAATTCTGGGAAGAATCAGTTAGGAATTAAAAGAAATGATTAACATGAAATATATATATATATATATATATATATATGACGAATGGTTAGCACTGGAATAAATTGAATTAGAATCCATATGAGGGAGATATGGCTAGATTAGCAAGTAGTGGTCAGAAACTAGTTAACTAGGGAAGAATCGATTAGGTAAGCTTCTGCGTTTGAATTTCTGGGCAAAATCTATAGGGAATTAAAGGAAATTGTTAACATAATATATATATATATATATATATATATATATATATATGTACATATATATATATATATGTACATATATATATATATATATGTACATATATATATATATATACATATATGTCTCATGGATCTATAGGCTCTGAAATAACTTAATTTAGAGTCCATAAGAGGGAGATATGCTTGATTAATTAGTAGAGGTCAGAATCAATCTAGAATCCAGGGTGGTAAATGTAAACATTTTTGTTTTCAATTTTTTGGGAATAATTTGTAAGGAATCTGAAAAAATGATAAACTTGAAAAGTTATAGATAAGTGTCTTGTCTTTTTAGAATCACCTCAATTTGAGTTTGTATGAGGGAGATATAGTTGAATAAGTGAGGAAAGATCATAGAACATGGCTAGGTCGTGTTCTGGGTTGCTTCAGTACTGGTAGGCCGTGTTTAGGGTTGTTTTATAGTATGTTTGAAGTATTTTCAAGCATGGTCATGTCCTAAAACATGACCAGGCCGTGTTGGGAGTTGGTAAAGCTTATTTTTAACATTTTTTTACCTTAAATGAACCTCATTAACTATAGGGAATAATAGAAACCAAATTGGAGAAGAATGCCCTATAAAATTTGTGAGAACATGTGTTGGAAATTATATAAGTAAGAGGAAAGTAACTAAAGGTCAAGCATAAAGAAAATGAAAAGATGAAAATAATATTTAAAAAATAAGAAGAATTTTATGAATGGAAATAATAAATAACTAGTGTATGCCCTAACTATTTCCATTGCAAGAACTTCTTACCATCTTAAGTGTGTAATTTTGACATGGAAAAATTTTATAAAGTAATATTCAAAAATGGTTATGATCATGACATGATTTCATTTTACCAATGATTTTTCGTAGTGATTATGCTTTAATGATAAATTATGGCATGTGAATATAATGAACATACTTGTTATTAAAATCATATTTTTGGCTATTAATGCGAAAAGAAAAGAAAAGAAAAGAGACGAGTTCGGTCACATGGCGGTCTATGTGGTGCACCAGTAGGGGACACCCTACTCACGGCTATGATTATACTAATGAGAAAAGAAAGAGGAAGTGTGCCATGTCAGACGGAGTGAGAAAACACGTACTAGAGAGTAGAAAGTACTTACCCTGACCGAGGTAGCTTGATATAAAAATAAGTGATAGCCATCATATGATATTCTAAAAATAGTTATTCATGACATACATAGAGACGTTACAATGTGGCTACAACTTTGTGGGCAGTGTGGCATGCTTCGGTAGATGCAAGGTGGCTCTAATTTTGTGGGCAATGTGGCATGCTATGTGGTTGCAACTTTGTGGGTAATGTGGCTTATTTTGGTAGGAGCAAGGTAGCTATAATTCTATGGACAATGTGGCATACTATGTGGCTAAAATTTTGTGGTGCTACTTGGTAGCTCCTTAATTGTTTTATATTGCCTTAATTTACTACTAATCCTAGATTAGTAATGTCTTAAAAATGTATTTATATCTTCTCCCTATCCATTATGCTCCTAAGAATTTTATTTATATGATTCATGATTAACTATGTCACCTATTTTATAAATGCCTTATTGTTACATAATTAAGCATTTTAATTCTTTGTCATATGTATTTTCTACTTTATTCTTAGATTTATCTAACTTTATTAGAGACTTAGGATGTTACAAGAAGTAGGGATCTTGCCTGTGGGGTTCATATCATACTCTAGAGTACAAGTACATTATAAATCAAAATCTACGAGCCCTAAAAACAAAATAGGCTCACCAAAGAATATATCGCCTAGCTGATCACCTATTTGAAGGAAAAAGACCAAACTCTGTATTCTTATCTGAAAGATATAGAAATATCGTGTAGTGAGTTTGACAACTCAATGAGCAGATAAAACCTTCTATGACCTCTTAGATCAACATATGGATGTACTTATATATTAAAATTTATCACATAGAAAATTACAGTTCAGAAGTACATCCATATGGGACTCGCATTTCAAATATTCTCAGTTCAAATCACGTTCAGATATCCAAAATCATATGCAATACAGTATGATCATTATTCAAAGATTGTTATGCATCAAAATATTTTTCATAAAAACATTAGGAGGATCCCACATTAGAACCACCATATCAGAGTTCAAGCCCTTCCGTACTTTGGTGGTGTAGGATTTTCCTAAACTCAATATCCCAGCTAAGGTTTGGCCTACCACTATTCAAGAGGACATGCGAAGAGACTCTAATATGGGCATTTTCCAAGCAGATAGCAAGGGAGGGAAAATCACATATCATATAATCGGCATCTCGCACAGATAGGAGTCATCCCGCTCTCCTTCACATATCATATCCCATGTGTTGGCTGTCATACGAGGCTAGCACCACCCCTACTAGCTGAGGTGTCAAGGTGCACCAAGGCTAACATCACATGTTATTAGCAAACAGTATTTCAAATAGGATTCCTCCACATAAATCATTATTTACACATATGCCATATCGTTCAAAACAGAGGTTTCATTATAAATTCAGAATTTTCAGTCTCAATGCAATTCTTTTGTCAGAAACTTCCCAATCAGGGTAATCACATATACATGTCATTTTCCAAGGCAATTTTATAGCTTTACATATCAATTCCATATGCACAATATATTCCCTTTACCATATGATGAGAAATACATTTCGAATCATATGTTCAATGAGTTCAAAAATATACTTTCAGAACCATACTCTTCTTGAACTATATGCCAGATACTAAACAAATCAATTAATTTAATCAATTTCAAAGACATATAAAAGTATAAATAATTTGTAAATAGAATCAATTATACATTTAAAGTTCAAAAAGAGCATATAGGGTAAGTCATAGAAAAAATTATCTATCCACAAGGTAAGGCTCTAGGTTGGATAGCTCCAAAATATACTTTTCCAATCCAAAATTAACCAAATAGACTTCAAAATTGAGTTCGGAGGGTCCAAAACCAAGGAAATGACTCAAGAATTACAAAATTTGGCGTCCAAAAGGTTGGTCAACACTGGTCAACTGATGGGTACTATTCACAGTCAAAATTACCATTTACTGCCGAAATCACTATTCATACCAACTGGATTTACTGTTCATGACACACAAAAAGTTGTCAGATGGCTGAAAAATTTAATATCCTGGGGTTCATCTATCTCTTGAATCCATCTACGGTTGTAGTGTTTGCCCTTAGGATTTGGAGACATCATTTGTATCGTGTCAAGTTTGAAGTTTTTAGTGATCACAAGAATCTTAAGTAGCTTTTTGACTAGAAAGAGTTAAATTTAAGGTAAAGAAGATGGATGGAATTTCTAAAAGATTATGATTACACCCTTAATTACCATCTGGGCAAGGGAAATGTGGTAGTTGATGCCCTGAGCAGGAAATCCCTCCATATGGCATCATTGATGCTTAAGGAGCAAGACCTAATTGAGGGCATGAGAGATTTGAATCTCTTTATTTCTCTACAGACTAGTAGCCTCTTTATGAGTGAATTGAGGATTCAGAATGATCTCAGGGATAGAAATAAAGATGCTCAAGTTTCTGATCCATATTTGAAGGACATTAGAGAATAGATATCCCAGGGCAAGTCTAAAGAATTTCACATTTCTAAGGATGGGCTTATCAAGTTTGGAGAGCGGCTGTGTGTACCTAAGGTGAAGGAATTAAGAGATAGTATCCTAGCTGAAGCTCATTCTATGTCTAACATGTTTCTACTTCCTTTGCTTAAAAATAGCTTTTATATAAGATTATTTATAAGATTATTTTTTTTCTTAAATATTATTTTTATCTCTTCATTTTCTTTATGTTTGACCTCTAATCACTTTCCTCCTACTTAGATCATGTCGAACATACATTCTCACAAAGATTATAGGGCATTATTCTTCAATATGGTTTCTATTAATACCCTATAGTTAATGAGGTTCATTTATGCCAAAAAAGTGTTGAAAATAAGTTTTACCAACTCCTAACACAACCTGAACATGTTTTATAACACAACTTGGCCATTTCTTATGACACAGCCATGCTCTAGTCGTGTACTAGAACATGGCCATGCTCTGTGTTGTATTGTCCCCTAATGCAGGTTTACGTCTAGCCTGACATTCTCTTACTAATCAGAGCATAACTTCTTCATTTCAACTCCGATTGAGGTGATCTTGGTGTCCATTTAAAGATAAGATAATCCTCTATAATTGTTTTTTGAACATTTTAGTGAAATCTATAACGCCCCTAATTTCCGTTACGTAAAATAAACATTTTTTTTTCAAATGTAAGATAATCTCCATAAATATACATAATTCAATTCTTTATCATGGGAACAAATACATATAGGATCTCTCATGTATACACAATATACAGACCAAGTCTATAAACATTAGAGTACAGCAGAAACAGGGATCCTGCCTGTAGCGTTCAGAGCACTCTAGAATACAAATACAGTATAATTCAAAGACCGTGAGTCTTGGAAGCAACGTAGACTCACCCAGAGAATATATCACCTATCTGCTGAAACAGACTCTGATATTCTTATCTGAAAAATGTGGAAATATCGTGTAGTGAGTTTGACAATTCAGTGAACAAATAATTCCTCCAATGACCTCTTAGGTCAACATATGGATGTACTAATATTTTAAAATGTGTCACATAGAAAATACAGTTCAGAAGTACATTCATATGGGACCCGTAATTCAAATATTATCAAATCAAAGGATATTCAAATATCCAAAACTATATGCTGCACGGTATGATTATTAAATAAATGTTGTTATGCTCAGCTGTATAATCTATAGTAAAATATTAATATTTGGAGATAAAATCTTCACTTTTAATGTTCCTGCCTCACTCGGCAATCTGGTCAATGCCATGAAAACATAACTCAGTTTCTATACGCATAGTGACCTCGACTACAGTCACAATAAGTAAACAGGGAATGTGAGTACATCACCCTCCTGCCTCCCCACAATACCACTGTCACCCGGTTGGAGCGACCCTCCCCCTGGCTCACTCAGGCTAATAGGGCGTCCCCTATTTGGTACCATCACAAGCCATACAACTCGTCGATTTGCATCCATACATATAAATACATATATATATTAATGCATATTCATCAAATAGAAGGTAAAATTATCAAGCAACTCGCCATGAGTTTTACGCTTGCCATAATTATCAAGCAACTCGCCATGAGCTTTACGCTTGCCATTAAATCTCATTTATAATATGACATGCATTATTTTCACAAGTATATAGCTTTATAAATCAATGCATCGTGCACATAATATCCACTTTATCAAATAATGATAAATACATTTAAAACCACATATTCAATGAGTTCCAAATCTATTTCTAAAACCATACTCTTCTTGAACTATGTGCCAGTTCGTAAGTATAACAGATATTTGAACAAATTTCAGAAACTTATAATAGTAAATAATTTATAATCAGAAACAATAATAAATTTATAATTCAAGAAGAGCATGGGGCAAGTCATAGAAAGAAGTATCTACTCACCTAGTAAGGGCTTCAGATTGGACAGCCCTAAAGTGTGCTTTTCCAAGTTAAATTTGACCAATTAGACCTCAAAAACGTGTCCAGAGAGTCCAAGGACTTAGAAAATGACTCCGGGAGCTTGGGCACTATTCAATGCCGGAAAATATTATTCACTCGCCGAAAAACACTATTCACCCGCCGGAAAATACTATTCACGACGAACAAAAAGGCTGTTAGATGGCCGGAAATATAGCTATCCTAAGATTTATCTAGCTTCTGAATCCATCTACGGTGTCAGAATTTCAATTGGAGGTCTCTAAGTAAGATTTTTCAGAACTTACCTTTTACTGAGATTTTCTACTTCAGATCTACGGCGATTCAACAGTAGATTTGAAAAACTGATCGGTCAAAACTGTAGTATTCTTCGTTCTGAATCCAGTAACACCTTCAGTTTTGAGATTGAAAGCCAATAGGCACTCCAAATCTAGAGAAAGAGTTGAAGGTTACTATTTACTCACTATTCACTTACTATTCATCCGATTTTAAAATTTCTCCGAAATCATTTCCTCCGTCTCCTGTGTCTATTGCCTCCCCTTCCCCTTTATTTTTATTTTTATTATATTTAATTATTATTATTATTATTTAATAATTAAATAAAAGATTTTCTTTATATAAATTCATATAAATTCCATTTTTCATCCTAAAATATTCTAAAAATTTCTAAAAATTTACATTCTCATAAACATTTAGTTAAACTCTTAAATCATGGTTTTTCTTGATAAAAATCGAAATAAAATAGATCTCGAAATAAATATCTTTATTCATATTAAAAGAAAGAATATTTCTAAAAATACAACAAAAATTTATTAGAGGTCAATATAATTGTTTTAACCAAAACATAAATCATTTCAATTAAAAATATACTTCCTTTTAGTAAAACATAATCATTTTTAAACAAATAAAAATATATTTGTTTATAACAAAACATTATTATTTAAAAATAAAAATTATGGGATGTTACATTCTTCCCCCCTTAGGAAATTCGGTCCCCGAATTTCAAACGATCTTATCATAAGTAGGGAATGAGGCCAATGCATAAAATACAGTTATTAACCTCACTATTCAACCTATTGGGGACATCTCCTTTGTTTATCATCTTCACTATTATCAATTTCGCATATTTATATCCATAAGTCGATATAATTAGAAACCATATACATAAAAGAATACGTACACATCCATATAGGGTAACCAAATTTTCTTATTTCATACTTTTATCAAGTCATTTTTTATTTTTACATGAATCTCTTCGTCTTAATCTATCATTATAATTCCTATCACATCCATTTAACTAGCCCGTTCGTTCTAAGAAAACTTTTCTCAACAATCATTCACACATGAATTTTCAATCTCAACATAATTTACATCTTAGATACTAAACTCAATTTAACATGATATAAACCCTTAACACAAATATTTAAATCACTTAACATTATTCCAGACATGATTCTCAAAATATTCTCCATATTTTCAATTTAACAGTTCAAAGATTAATTTGAAACCTACTTCACATATTTTATTTCTCAAAAATTTCAATACCACAATTCACTTTATTACATTCTTCATAAACTTCACCACTAATTCACTTTATTACATTCCTTAAAGCACCATAATGCATTCATTAGTTATTTATTCTCACGTGAACTTTTTTTTTATTACGATACACAAATTCACTACCTTATATCATGAAAAGTTAAAGGTCCAATTTTCTCTAAGATTTCCTCCATTAATCACTCTCAACAGATTGAAATTGTAAATTTCCTAATTTTGTCTTACCTATCCTCAAGTAAACCCAATATGCTCACATCCTCCTCTTATAACACTTCTTCATCTCTAGCCAATCCTTAAGCAATCTTAACATATCTTACTTTCACAATTCCTAACATGTCTACTACCTATCTATCTCAATTCACTTCTCACACATTCATATATTTTATTGACATACTATCTAAATATCAAACATCACCCAAGTCACAATCTCGACATATGAAAATAGTCATAAATTTACATTGTATAACTATATTATACAATCTATAAATTTATAGACAAATTATAGTTTTTTATCCATACCATAATTTATGTCATTTTTTCACTCACCTATTAGAAAATCTACGATGTTTCATGTAAAATCTCAAATGGTATTATTTGTATACTGACTTGGTAGCTATTGTTATAAGCAAATTCAGCTTAGGGAAAGATTTTTTTTTCCAACTACCTTGAAAATCAAGCACATATGCCTGAAGCATGTATTCCAATATTTGATTGGTTCACTCAGACTATCCATCTATTTGAGGATGGAGAGCAGTACTGAGATTTATTTTCATGCCCAAAGCTTCTTGGAAGACTCTCCAAAAACGAGTTGTGAACTGTGGTCCTCGATCAGAAATAATCTATATCGGTACTTCATGAAACTCACTATCTTATTTGACTATAGATTTGCATATTGAGCTACGTTACATGTGGTTTTCACTGGTAGAAAATATGTTGATTTAGTTAACCTATCAATGATCACTCACATTGAGTCAAACCCACTTTGATGTCCGCGGTAGCCCTGTAACAAAATCTAAAGTTATTCTCTCCCATTTCCATTTAGGTATCTCTATCTGCTGATGTAATCTAGCAGACGTTTGATGTTCTACTTTTACCTGTTGACAAGTTAAGGCTTAATCAACTATATTTTTTTTTCCATACTGTCCTACCAATAAATTTTTTTTAGATCTTTATACATTTTTGTTACCTCAGGATGAATGGTATATATGGATCTATAGGTTTCCTCTAAAATCTCTTTCTTAAACTCTTCTTTATTAGATACACACAATCACTTGCCCGATCTCAGAATTTCCTCAGAGTCTGCATACATATGCAATGACTCGACCATGTTGCATCAACACACACCCTAATCCAATTCTTGATGCATCATAATATACTATGTATCCTTCACTACTTGAAGGAATAGACAGTACTAGCGTCGTAGTCAAGTATTCCTTTAATTTCTGAAAACTTCTCTTACTTTCATCTGACCAGTCAAACTTTATTCTTTTCTTTGACAATCTCATCAAAGGAGCAGCAAATTTTTTTTTTTAAAAAAAAAATTTTAACGAATCTACAGTAATAACCTGCTAAACCAAGAAAACTACAGATCTCTGTAATTGTGGTAAGGCGTGGCCATTACTGCACCACTTCTACTATTTTTAGGATCAACTTAAATCTATCCTTAGTAACCACATGCTCTAGGAAAGTAACACTACGAAGTCAGAATTCACATTTTAATAACTTAGCATATAATTGATACTTCCTCAAAGTTTGTAAAACTGTCCTCAAATATTACTTATGATCCTCTAAACTTTTGAAATATACTATTATATCTTGAATAAATATAATAATAGATTAATCCAGGAACAGTTTAAGTACTTTATTCATCAAATCCATGAATGCAGTTGAAGTATTTGTCAAACCAAATGTCATTACTCAGAACTCATAGTACCCATAGCGAATCCTGAAAGTAGTTTTTTTTTTGAAATATTATCTTCCCTTATCCTCAATTGATGATACTCAGATCTTAAATCTTTTTTTTTTGAAAAAATATTGAGCACTCTATAGCTGGTCAAACAAATCATCTATACGAGGTAATGGGTATTTATTACTCACTGTCACCTTATTCAACTGTCTGTAATCTATCCATAATCATAATGATTCATCATTCTTTTCACAAATAGGACTAGAGTACCTCAAGGAGGGTACTAAGGTATATAAATCCCTTGTCTAACAAGTCTTACAACTGATTCTTCAATTCCTTGAGTTCAGCCGGTGCCATTCTATATGGGGGTATAAACACTGCTTGGGTTCTACGAAGTAAATCAATACTAAATTCTATTTTAGGTTTCAGAATAATCTTGACAATTCCTTAGGAACTACATCAGAAATTTCTCTAACCACTGGAACTTTATCTACATTGGTAAACTTTATGTCAACATTTCTCACCACTGCCAAATATCCTTGGCACCCTTTATGTAATAACTTATGGCTGCTAAAAGTAAAATTAAATTACTGGGTACTTGATTCCTTGCTTGTTCACTACTTGCAACCCTTTTACTAACATTTTTTGCTATTGATGCTATCTTCATACTGTATCAGCTAGAACATACTTCAAAACAATTAAATACGGTCAACCCATTTTGACTTTATTCTTTAACATGCTTATGACATGTATGAACAATCAACCATGAAAATATTACATCTATCCAAGAGTCTTTCACATGAATTACCCATCTTGTATATCTCAAATTTTAAATTTCTATGAGCAAACCTTCATTTCTCATAATGTTTGTACAAAATATTATTGAAAACTAAACTGTCTTCGAATCCTTTATATCAACAAAATCTATCATTGAATTATCTTCATAGATTCCTTACTCTCAAATTCAATCCACCCCACTGCTTGCCAAATTTATTTATATACATAGGTTTCAACTCATCCATCCAAAAAGATATTTACATCTATTTCCAAAATACTCACTTTATTACAAGTCGTTATCTTAGAGTTAACAATCTCGATCACATCATAACCCACTATCAAACATATTAACCATTCGTCATATTGCTTCACATAAGCATATCAAACAATCAATTCAAACCTTCTCGACATCCAAACAAGCCATTACCTTTGTGTATGGATAGAATCTTCTTATATTTAGCTACTTACCCAAAAGGGTTCTCTTTTTCACTATTCAACAAAACGAGTTTCAAAGCTGAACTCGTAGTTCACACTCAAAAGGCACCATCTAGGACATATGCATAGATGTTTAAACATCACATATCTAAGGAAAATAATCAGAAGGAAGGAAATAAAAAGAAACAATGATGACACCATATAGAATTCCACAACAGCACCGTAAGTATAAATATGCCTGCAGTTACATACCCATACTCAAAGTCCTATTATAGAATTCTTTGCTCTGTTAGCCACAGGGAAACCTAAAGCCCTGATACCAACTTGTAACGCCCCTAATTTACGTTACGTAAAATAAACATTTTTTTCAAATGTAAGATAATCTCCATAAATATACATAATTCAATTCTTTATCATGGGAACAAATACATATAGGATCTCTCATGTATACACAATATACAGACCAAGTCTATAAACATTAGAGTACAGCAGAAACAGGGATCCTGCCTGTAGCGTTCAGAGCACTCTAGAATACAAATACAGTATATTTCAAAGACCGTGAGTCTTGGAAGCAACGTAGACTCACCCAGAGAATATATCACCTATCTACCGAAACAGACTCTGATATTCTTATCTAAAAAATGTGGAAATATCGTGTAGTGAGTTTGACAACTCAGTGAGCAAATAATTCCTCCTATGACCTCTTAGGTCAACATATGGATGTACTTATATTTTAAAATGTGTCACATAGAAAAGACAGTTCAGAAGTACATTCATATAGAACCCGTATTTCAAATATTATCAAATCAAAGGATATTCAAATATCCAAAACTATATGTTGTACGGTATGATTATTAAATAAATGTTGTTATGCTCAGTTGTATAATCTATAGTAAAATATTAATATTTGGAGATAAAATCTTCACTTTTAATGTACCTGCCTCACTCGGCAATCTAGTCAATGCCATGAAAACATAACTCATTTGCTATACGCATAGTGACCTCGAATATAGTCACAATAAGTAAACAGGGAATGTGAGTACATCACCCTCCTGCCTCCCCACAATACCACTGTCACCCAGTTGGAGCGGCCCTCCCCCCGGCTCACTCAAGATAATAGGGCGTCCCCTATTTGGTACCATCACAAGCCATACAATCCGTCGATTTCCATCCATACATATAAATACATATATATATATTAATGCATATTCATCAAATAGAAGGTAAAATTATCAAGCAACTCGCCATGAGGTTTACGCTTGCCATTAAATCTCATTTATAATATGACATGCATTATTTTCACAAGTATATAGCTTTACAAATCAATGCATCGTGCACATAATATCCACTTAATCAAATAATGATAAATACATTTAAAACCAGATATTCAATGAGTTCCAAATCCATTTCTAAAACCATACTTTTCTTGAACTATGTGCCAGTTCGTACGTATAACATATATTTGAACAAATTTCAGAAACTTATAATAGTAAATAATTTATAATCAGAAACAATAATAAATTTATAATTCAAGAAGAGCATGGGGTAAGTCATAGAAAGAAGTATCTACTCACCTAGTAAGGGCTTCAGATTGGACAGCCCTAAAGTGTACTTTTCCAAGCTGAATTTGACCAATTAGACCTCAAAAACGTGTCCAGAGAGTCCAAGGACTTAGAAAATGACTCCGGGAGCTTGGGCACTATTCACTACCGGAAAATACTATTCACGACGAACAAAAAGGCTGTTAGATGGCCGAAAATATACCTATTCTATGGTTTATCTAGTTTCTGAATCCATCTACGGTGTCAGAATTTCAATTGGAGGTCTCTAAGTAAGATTTTTCAGAACTTACCTTTTTCTGAAATTTTTTACTTCAGATCTACGGCGATTCAACGGTAGATTTGAAAAACTGATCGGTCAAAACTGTAGTATTCTTCGTCCTGAATCCAGTAACACCTTCAGTTTTGAGATTAGAAACCAATAGGCACTCCAAATCTAGAGAAAGAATTAAAGGTTACTATTTACTCACTATTCACTTACTATTCATCCGATTTTAAAATTTCTCCAAAATCATTTCCTCCGTCTCCTGCATCTATTGCCTCCCCTTCCCCTTTATTTTTATTTTTATTATATTTAATTATTATTATTATTATTATTTAATAATTAAATAATAAGATTTTCTTTATATAAATTTATATAAATTCCATTTTTCATCCTAAAATATTCCAAAAATTTCTAAAAATTTACATTCTCATAAACCTTTAGTTAAACTCTTAAATCATGGTTTTTCTTGATAAAAATCGAAATAAAATAGATCTTGAAATAAATATCTTTATTCATAGTAAAAGAAAGAATATTTCTAAAAATACAACAAAAATTTATTAGAGGCCAATATAATTGTTTTAACCAAAACATAAATCATTTCAATTAAAAATATACTTCCTTTTAGTAAAACATAATCATTTTTAAACAAATAAAAATATATTTGTTTATAACAAAATATTATTATTTAAAAATAAAAATTATGGGATGTTACAAAGTCTTAAGAAAACTTGTTGTTATTGTTCCCTCAAATTCAATGTTATTTCTTCTTGGGTAGGTTCTGACTTCTACTTACTAATCTAATCATATCTCCCTCATATGGATTCCAAATTGAATGATTTCAGTGGCTAAAAATTTGTGAGACATACATACATATACATATATATTAATCATTTCTTTTAATTCCCTACAAATTCTTTCTAAAAATTCAAACACAGAAGCTTACCTAACAGATTCTTTCCTAGTTAACTAGTTTCTGACCACTACGTACTAATCTGACCATATCTCCCTCATATGGAATCTAAATTGAATGATTTCAGTGGGTAAAAATTTGTGATACATATATATATTTTTTATGTGAACTGCTTCTTTTAATTCGCTATATATTTTGCCAAGAAATTCAAACATAGAAGCTTACCTAACAAATGTTTCCCTGGTTAACTAGTTTCTGACCACTACTTGCTAATCTGCCCATATCTCCCTCATATGTTATCCAAATTGAGTTATTCCAGTGGATAAAATCCATGAGCCATATATCTATATTTTGGATGTTAATCATTTCTTTTAATTTCTAACCAATTCTTCTTAGAATTTCAAAAACTAAAGCTTCCCTGGTACTCTAAAATCCAGTTTTCTAACCAAAACCCTTCTTAAGGTTCTAGTTCATCCTTTTATTAAATCCTCTTGCATTTTCTTCCTAATTTCTATAACATCGCTAATTTCGTTTCATGTATTAATGAAAGTACAAAAGTATTCAAAGTAACATCCATAATTTCATTTCTTTTATTGATAAAGGCACATAAATATTTAATTAAGAAAATAAAATTTATTAGACAATTTTTAGATATCTAAGGAAATATAATCCTTAGAAATTCTTCACCTTACGTGTATGTATAGAAATGTTCTAATATTAATGGAATAGGTAAAGAAAGAAAACCTAAGAGGAAATATTAGAAATAAATATGGTAAAGAAAGGTGAAATTCTTAGGTAAGGAAGATAATTTTTTGTGAAGTAAGTAAAGGTCTTAAAATTTCAAGAAGATCGGATTAGGGTACTTTTTCTTAATTTAAGAGAAAAAGTTACTAAATTTAGTATCTCCACCCATAAATTGGGCTTTCACCTATGGACACTTCATATAGATTTTTTCTACTTCACATAAATTTTTAGCAAACCAATAGGATAGCCCAATAAAGAAATAAAACATAGACTTGGACTAGAATATAGAAATTGGACCGGTAGCCCAAAAATCATGAAAATGTGACCAAGCCCATTATGAAAGGTAGAAATTTAATCAAAGTAAAGAAAATGGGCAAGAATGAACCCAAACCCAAGAGAAAAAATAAAAATAAAAATAAAGTGATGAAATAATGGTGTAATCAAGATTAGGTGACATGGCATTATGACAAAAATTTAGCAAGTGGTGTGATATCCTACATTCATAATTTTAGCAAGTGGTATGATAATACAAGGCTTTAGGACAAAACATCTATATCCTACACTCATAATTTTAGCAAGTGGTATGATAATACATGGCATTAGGACAAAACATTTCCTATCCCACACAAATAATTTAAACCAAATAATGGAGATTCAAGGGCTAGAAATTTGCCACCTAGAAAGGAAAACCTATCATACTTGATTAAGACAAAATAAAAAGGAAATGAATCCTTAAATCAAAGGGGCCTTGTCACTTATCTTAAAAACATATTGTCATAATTTTCAAAATACAAATCTCCTTTTGCTATGCATATCTTGACTAAGGAAGAGGAAGACAAGAACATAAGTTGTTTGTTTTCCAAAAATTCAACCAAGTGTATCCTAATTGTGATAAGGTAGACCCATGATCATGAAAGGTGAATTATTTCACAGTTTATTTAAGCAAAACCCACCTTTACAACATTAGAATTTTTGTCGAAGTGAGGGAGAGGAAAAATAGAAGCAAGGTAGAGCGAGGAAAAGAGAGGAAGAAAGGAAGAAAGAGGAAGGAGAAGTCTAGAGCACTAAGTACTCCAAGTAAGTTTAACAATATTTCTTTTTGAAGAAAAATTTTAAAACTTGTAATATTTATATTAGATTTTGATCTTAGAACTTTAATGATTGGTCATGGATGTTACTATATCATGTTACATATTATGTATGTTTGAATACTTAGGTTGGTGTAGATAGTTCTGCATAGTTCTGCTATGGGTGGCAAACTTTTAAGCTTCTGTTTTTAAAATTCTGTGAAGCATTGGTAAAGAATTAAAACAAATGGTTAATAAGAAAACTGTAGATGTATGTCTCATGGATTTTTAGCCACTGGAATCACTCAATTTGGAGTCCATATGAGGTAGATATGGTCCGATTAGTAAGCAATGGTAAGAAAATGGTTAATCAGGGAAGAATATATTAGGATAGCTTCTGTGTTTTAATTTCTGGGAACATTCTGTAGGAAATTAAAATAAATGGTTAACATAAGAATTATAGCTATATGTGTCACAGATTTTTAGCCACTGGAATCACTCAATTTGGAGTCCATATGAGGTAGATATGGTCCGATTGGTAGGAAATGGTCAGAAAATGGTTAATCAGGGAAGAATATGTTAGGATAGCTTCTGTGTTTTAATTTCTGGGAACATTCTGTAGGAAATTAAAATAAATGATTAACATAAGAATTATAACTATATGTGTCAAAAATTTTTAGCCACTGGAATCACTCAATTTGGAGTCCATATGAGGTAGATATGGTCTGATTATTAAGAAATGGTCAGAAAATGGTTAATCAGGGAAGAATATGTTAGGATAGCTTCTGTGTTTTAATTTCTGGGAACATTCTGTAGGGAATTAAAATAAATGGTTAACATAATAATTATAGCTATATATTTCATGGATTTTTAGCCACTGGAATCACGTAATTTGGAATTATTATGAGAGAGATATGGACAGATTAGTAGGTAGAGGTCAGAACCTACCCAAGAAGAAATAACATGTTCCTTGAGGGAGTAATATCACCATGATTTCTTAATATTTCGTTCATCCGTTCAACATAAGAGTTTTAGATAATTGTTTTGTATTTATATTGATATCAAGATCACCTAAATCGGAGTTAAATTGAGGGAGTTATATTTTGATTAGTAAGAGAAGGTTAGATAGGATGAAAACCTGCATCAAGAAAATAAAAAAATAAAATTAATATTTTTAAAAAAAGAATCTTATAAATGAAAATAATAAATGACTAGTGTATGACATAGCCATTGCCATTGTCTGAAGTTATTACCATCTTAAGCGTGAAATTTTGACATGGAAATATTTTATAAAGTGATATTTGAAATGGTTATATTCATGGCATAATTACCAATAATTTTTGGTAATAATTATATTTTGTTGAACATACTTGTTATTGAAAGCATATTTTTGGCTATCATTGTGAAAAGAAAAGAAATGAGCACGGTCACATGGAAATCCGTGTGGTGTACCAGTAAGGGACGCCCTACCAACAGTTATGATCATGTTAATGAGAAAAGAAAGAGAAAGTGAGCCATGTCGGATGGAACGAGAAAATCCCGAATCGGAGAGTAGAAAATACTTACCCTGACCGGGGTAGCTTGATATGAGAATAAATTGATAGTCATCATATGATATTCTAAGAATAGTTAACAATGTCATACATGTTATTATTATACGATTCTCATGTGCATAGATATAGTGCGTTTATGTGACCAAAGTTATTTGCTGTAGTTTATAAAACTGAACATGACGTGATGAGCTATATTGATGATGATTTATTGTTGAACTTACTGGGATTTAATTTTCACTATATTTCCATATCTTGTTCAGAAAATTAGTTATGCAGATTTTTTTATGGCTCTGGCTTTTAGTGCACGTTGGATCAAGTACTTTATGTTGGGTAGATCCTAGAAGCAAATAAAATGTTTGTGGTAGAGTTGGCTTAGATCCTGTTGAAAGTGCAACTACCCGCACCTGTATCTCTGAAATTGGTCAACCAGAATAAATAAGATGTAGATTTTTATGTGTTTGATATGTTGTACGTATTTTTTGATTAATGACATGTATGTAAACTCTGTATTGTATAAATTAAATAAATGTTATTTTGAGTTAAGTAAGGCTTTGTTTGGTTGTAGGAAAATTCCACCAAATGTTTAATTCCTTCTTAAGACATATTCCAATGGCCTTTTTTGTAGCTCTCCTCATGATCTTTTAATCCCTTCATTGTGGCCAGATTCTAGTCCTGTAAGCGAAGAAAATATTATTCCACCCCTAGAGCTTTCCTCCAAAATGAGAATTCCCTTATTTAAAATTCATGATTATTTCCATATAAATGCTCCATTTAATCCTTTTTGACCCTCCTCAACATTTTATTTATAAAGATAATTAATATAAAATATGAGATGTTACACCTGCTTTGGGAAAAACTCAAAAAGATGAAATTCAATTAGATGCCAAATACTACTTAAGACGTCAGTTATTCCCAAGTAAGTTGAGTTGTCATTTAATTAAACCTGTGATTAATACTGATTTCCCTCCTTATGATGCAACTGAACATCAAAATTTTGCAAATCCAAAGGCATCCCAATTCAAAGTGGACATTAAGGATTGTCTATGAATGACATAAGGAGCTTTTAGTCGAGTCAACAACATTAAACAAAGGCGTTTATTGGGAGAATACCCAACATAGTAATTGCTAAGAAAAAAGAAAGTGAAAATTAGAAATATTCAGGGTCTAGTAATGCAACACTCTCATCCCACCCTAAGTAAATTCAGGGAAGTTCACTTAACTTAAATCTCTTCATATCTCCCTCTTTATTTTCATTTTTATTTTTCATTGAGGATAATGTAAAATTTGAGTGTGGGGGTGGAAGTATATTTACCTGAATAATTTGTGACCCTAATTTGAACATCAAATTTTTGTTTTTCACTATCAATTCACATCTATTGTGTTTACCAAGTTGAGTGATTGTGTGAGTGTTTCAATTTATGTTTCGTGTTGTTAGGAACAGCCAATTGCCAATGATATGACTATCCAAAATTTTGTAGCTCTTGAAAAATATAGAAAATTCATGGTTATATGCAATTTTAACCGTTTCATAATTTATTTTTGACTTTTGAATCTTGAAACATTTTTGCACAATAACTTTGGACATTTAATTTATTCTTTTACTTAGAAAAGGTTTATACAACTCACAAATATTTTATTATCTCAATAGGATTCTAGAACTTATTTGAATGCTACTTAAGGCGAAAATCTTAGGCTAATACTATTAATTAGGAGATGATTTAGGCATTATTTGATAGATTGATCCTATCAAGTCTAATCCAAGTAATTAGATATCCTTAGCTACTCTATTTGAGCTTAATTGACTTTTTATTCTATATCCACAAATGAGCCAAAAACCAAATTTGTAATTATTATTATTTTTACCTTATTCACTCACTCTATGATTATTTTTTTGAATTTTTTTTGTAGAACTTTATTGACCAAAGGGCAAAAGGTTGGAGAAAAGGAAAGAAAAGAAAAATCCAAAGGAAAAAATTCAAAAGAAAGAATGAAAGCATATGCAGTGGTTGATAACCTTCCAAATTTTTTCTTGAGTATATTTTTGTGTTGAGGCAAAAGCTTGGTAAGTCTAAGACTCACTACATATATTGATTTTTATTTTTGTCTTTAGGGATTATTTTACTTAAGAATAAGCAAAAGGTTGAGTGTGGGGGTATTTGATGTGTTCATAATTAGGCATAATTTTAAGACCTTTATACTTACTTCTTTGTTTGATTTAAGTAAAATATGATTAGGAATTAGCTTAGTTTTATGTTTTGTGTTGTAGGAGAAAAGGAAGAAGAAAATAAGAGAAAAAGATAAGAAATTAATGAAAAAATGATGAATTGTAATGATTTCAAAACTTTTGGCACTAATTAAATCATATCTCTCACATATGAACTCCAATTGAAGTAAATCAAGTGCCTTAGAAAATATAAGACAACAATCTACAACTTTTATATTGAGAACTTTGGCAAATTTCAGAGAATTTAGAGCATTACAAAGCCTAAATTTTAGAATCATGGTACAGCAACATGAAACCTAACATTTCCTCACTAATTTGAGTATATCTCTCTTATATTAGCTCTGATTAAGATGCTTTTAGTGGCTGTGAAAATATAATAGTAAGAGCTACAACTTTTGTGTTGAATATTTTCACAAATTCTAAAAAAACAAGAGCTACTAGCTGCACAAATAAATATTGCATCATTACATAGCTTACAACTAGAGTTGTCTGTGTAACATCCCGTAATTTTTAAATATTTTCCTTATAAATTCTTCACCTTATATATATGCATAGAAATGTTCTAATATTAATGGAATAGGTAAAGAAAGAAAACCTAAGAGGAAATATTAGAAATAAACATGCTAAAGAAATGTGAAATTCTTAGGTAAGGAAGATAATTTTTTGTGAAAAAAGGTCTTAAAATTTCAAGAAGATTGGATTAGAGTAATTTTTCCTAATTTAAGAGTAAAAGTTACTAAGTTTAGTATCTCCACCCATAAATTGGGCTTTTACCTATGGACACTTCATATAAAGTTTTTCCACTTAACATAAGTTTCTAGCAAGCCTATTGGATAACCTAAGCAAGAAATAAAACATAGACTTGGACTAGAATATAGTAATTGGACCAATAGTCCAAAAATTATGAAAATGTGACTAAGCCCTCCAAAAAAGGTAGAATTTTATCCAAAGCAAAGAAAATGGGTAGGAATAAGCCCAAATCCAAGAGGAAAAATAAAATAAAATAAATTAGGTGATGATATAATAATGTAATAATAATAAAGATTAGGTTACATGGCATTAAGAAAAAAATTTAGCAAGTGGTGTGATTCTACATTCATCATTTTGGCAAGTGGCATGATAATACAAGGCTTTAGGACAAAAACATCTATATCTTACACTCATAATTTTAGCAAGTGGTATGATAATACATGGCATTAGGACAAAACATTCCTATCCCACACAAATAATATCAACCAAATAATGGAGATTCAAGGGCTAGAAATTTGCCACCTAAAAAGGAAAACCTATCATACTTGTTTAAGACAAAAGAAAATGGAAATGAATCCCTAAATCAAAGGGACCTTGTCCCTTATCTTAAGAAAATATCATCATAATTTTTAAAATACAAATCTCCTTTTCTTATGCATATCTTGACTAAAGAAGAGGAAGACAAGAACATAAGTTGTTTGTTTTCCAAAAATTCAACAAAGTGTATCCTAATTGTGATAAGGTAGACCCATGATCATGAAAGGTGAATTATTTGGTGGTCTATATAAGAAAACCCACCCCTACAACATTAGAATTTCGTCCAAGTGAGGGAGAGGAAAAATAGAAGCAAGGTAGAGTGAGGCAAGGAGAGGAAGAAAGGAAGAAAGAGGAAGGAGAAGTCTAGGGGACTAAGTGCTCCAGGTAAGTTTAACAATATTTCTTTTTGAAGAAAACTTTTGAAACTTATAATATTTATATGAGATTTTGATCTTAGAACTTTGATGATTGGTCATGGATGTTGTTATATCATGTTACATATTGATCTTGCATGTGAAGTATGTTTGAATACTTAGGTTGGTGTAGATAGTTCTGCATAGGTATGGCTATGGTTGGCAGAATTTTAAGCTTTGGTGTTTTAATTTCTAGGAACAATATATAAGGAATTAAAATAAATGGTTAACATAAGAATTAAAGATATATGTGTCACCGATTTTTAGCCACTGCAATCATTTAATTTGGAGTCCATATGAGGTAGATATGGTCTGATTAGTAGTCACAGGTCAGAAAATGGTTCATCAGGGAAGAATATGTTAGTATAGTTTCTGTATTTTAATTTCAGGGAATCATCTGTATGGAATTAAAATAAATGGTTAACATAAGCATTCTAGCTATGTGTGTCACGGATTTTTAGCCATTGGAATCATTCAATTTAGAGTTTATATGAGGTAGATATGTTCCGATTAGTAAACAAAGGTCAGAAAATGGTTAATCAGGGAAGAATATGTTAGGATAGCTTCGGTGTTTTAATTTCTGGAAAAATTATATAAGGAATTAAAATAAATGTAACATATGAATTATATATTTATGTGTCACGGATGTTAAGCCACTAGAATCACTTAATTTGGAATTCGTATGTGGGAGATATAGTCAGATTAGTAAGTAAAGGTTAGAACCTACCCGAGAAGAAATAATATTGAATTTAAGGGAGTAATAACATTAAGATTTATTACTATTTTGCTGATATGATTAACATAATTGTTTTAGATAATTGTCTTAGATTTCCATATACACCAAGATCACCTCAATCAGAGTTAAAATGAGGGAGTTATGCTCTGATTAGTGAGCAACGGTCACAGAGCACGGCCAGGCCGTGTTCTGGGTGCTTCAAGCACGAGTTAGCCGTGTTCAGGGCTGTTTTTGAGTACATTTGAAGTATTTTTAAAGCATGGCCGTGTCTTAAAACATGGCCAGACCATGTTGGAAGCTGGTTAAGCCTAATTTCAACATTTTTCTACCCTAGATGAACCTCTTTAACTATAGGGTAATAGTAGAAATCAAATTGGAGGAAAATGCTCTATAAATTTGTAAGAACATGTGTTAGAAATGATATAAATAAGAAGAAATTGACTAAAGGCCAATCATAAAGAAAATGAAGAGATGAAATTAATATTTTTAAAAAAATAAAATGAATCTTATAAATGAAAATAATAAATGACTAGTATATGCCATAGCCATTGCCATTGTATGAACTTCTTACCATCTTAAGTGTGAAATTCTGATATGAAAATATTTTATAAAGTGATATTTGAAATGGTTATATTCATGGCATGATTACCAATGATTTATGGTAATAGTTATATTTTGATGAACATACTTGCTATTGAAAGCATATTTTTAGCTATCATTGTGAAAAGAAAAGAAATGAGCACGGTCACATGGCAATCCGTGTGATGCACCAGTAGGGGATGCCCTACCAATGGTTATGATTATGTTAATGAGAAAAGAAAGAGAAAGTGGGCCATGTCGGATAGAACGAGAAAAGTCCGTACTGGAGAGTAGAGGATACTCACCCTGACCAGGGTAGCTTGAAATGAGAATAAGTTGATGGCCATCATATGATATTTTGAAAATAGTTAATCATGTCATACATATCATTACAATATGATTCTTATGTGCATAGATATAATGCATTCATGTGACCAAAGATATTTTTTGTAGTTTACACAGCTGAACATGACGTGATGAGCTATATTGATAATGATTTATTGTTGAACTTACTGGGATTTAATTCTCATTACATTTTCATATCATGTTCAGAAAATTAGTTATGCAACTTTTTCTATGGCTCTGGCTTTTAATGCACATTGGATCGAGTTACTATATGTTGGGCAGATCTCAGAATCAAATAAGATGTTTGTGGTCGAGTTGGCTCAGATCCCGGTGAAGGTGTAACCACCCGCACCTGTATCTCCGAAATTGGTCAACCAAAATAAACATGATGTAAATATATATGTGTTTGATATGTTGCATGTACGCTTTGATTAATGACGTGTATGTGAACTCAATATTGTATAATAATAAAGAGAAAAAAAGGTTGTTACAGTCTGTACCACTATGACGGTCGTCATCGCAGCACGGATTTTAATGTGATATTTAGGGTTTTTGACTCCAATTGAAGCCGAAAAGCCCAGGAACTGATGTTGAAGCAGTCCTACTTCATTTATGACTATCCCAACCTATAAATAAGAGGGAATGTAACGCCCCCAATTTACGTTACAAAAAATAAACACTCTTTTTTTTTGCAATCAGATATTTTCCATAAAGATACATAATTCAATTCTTTCTCATGGGGACAAATACATATAGGATCTCTCATGTATACACAATATACAGACCAAGTCTATAAACATCAAAGTATAACAGAAATGGGGATCCAGCCTGTAGCGTTCAGAGCACACTCTAGAATACAAACACAATATCATTCAAAGACCGTAACGTAGACTCACCCAGAGAATATATCACTTATCTGCTGAATCAGACTCTGATATTCTTATCTGAAAAATGTGGAAATATCGTGTAGTGAGTTTGACAACTCAGTGAGCAAATAATTCCTCCTATGACCTCTTAGGTCAGCATATGGATGTACTTATGTTTTAAAATATGTCACATAGAAAATATAGTTCAGAAGTACATTCATATGAGACCCGTATTTCAAATATTCTCAAATCAAAGGATATTCAGATATCCAAAACCATATGATGCACGGTATGATCATTAAACAAATGTTGTTATGCTCAGCTGTATAAACTATAGTAAAATATTAAAATTTGGAGATAAAATCATCAATTTTAATGCACCTACCTCAATCGACAATCTGGTCAATGCAATGAAAATATAACTCATTTGCTATACGCATAGTGACTTCGGCCCTAGTCACAATAAGTGATAAAGGAATGTGAGTACATCACCCTCCTGCCTCCCCACATTACCACTGTCACCCAGTTGGAGCGGCCTTCCCCTGGCTCACTCAAGCTAATAGGGCGTCCACTATTCGGTACCATCACAAGCCATACAACCAGCCGATATTCATCAATACATATATATACATGTAAAATTATCAAGCAACTCGCCATGAGCTTTACGCTTGTCATATTTATCAAGCGACTCACCATAAGCTTGACGCTTACCATTCAATCTCATTTATAATATGATATGCATCATTTTCACAAGTATATAGCTTTACAAATCAATGCATCGTACACATAATATTCATTTTATCAAATAATGATAAATACATTTAGAACCTCATATTCAATGAGTTCTAAAATCCATTTCTAAAACCATACTCTTCTTGAACTATGTGCCAGTTCGTAAGCAAAATAAATATTTGATCACATTTCAAAATTTTATGATAGCATAAATAATTATAAATAGAAACAATTATATATTTATAGTTTAAGAAGAGCACAGGGTAAGTCATAAAAAGAAGTATCTACTCACAAGGTAGGGCTCCTGGTTGGACAGCCCTAAAAATGTACTTTTTCCAAATTGAATTTGGCCAATTAGACTTCAAAAATATGTCCGGAGGGTCCAAAGACTTAGAAAATGACTCCGGGAGCTTTGTCACTATTCACCGCAAAAAAATACTATTCATCTATCAGAAATCACTATTCATGATGAATAAAAAGTTGTCAGATAGCTGAAAAACTTCATATCCTAAGGTTTATCTAACTCCTGAATCCATCTACCATGTCAGAATTTCAATTGGAGGTCTCTAAGTAAGAGTTTCAGAATTTATCTTTTTCTGAGATTTTTTACTTCAGATCTTCGGTGATTCAACGGCTGATTTGAAAATTTGATCGGTCAAAACCATAGTATTCTTCGTCCTGAATTCAATAACACCCTTAGTTTTGAGATCAGAAGCCAATAGGCACTCCAAATCTAGAGAAAAAGTTAATGGTTACTATTCACTCAGTATTCATCTTCTCCATTTTTTTCTCGAATTTCTGCCTCCGTCCCTTTTCCCGATTATGCTCCTTTCCCTTTTCATTTTATTTATTTTATTTTATAATAATAATTATTATTTAATAATTAATAATTGGATTTTCTTTTAAATAAATTCATATAAATTCCGTTTTTCACCCTAAAATATTTCAAAAATTTGTAAAAATTTACATTCTCATAAACTTTTAGTTAAACTCTTAAATTATGATTTTTCTTGATAAAAATCATAATAAAACAAATCTCAAAATAAATATCTTTATACATAAAAAAAAAGAATATTTCTAAAAATACAATAAAAATTATTAAAGGCCAATATAATTATTTTAAGCAAAATAAGAATTATTTTAATTAAAAATATACTTGCTTTTAGTAGAACATAATCCTTTTTAAACAAATAAAAATATACTTGTTTATAAAAAAACATTATTAATGAAAAAAAAAAATTACGGGATGTTACAGGGAAAGCAACCATGAAAGGATCATCCAAGGATTTAAAGATCAAATCATCAAAATCTCAATCATCTTCTTCTCTTATGGCCTTACACGGCTAATTTCGTTTTTGTTGGTTGAGGGAGATTGAAACTTCAAGGATATTTTATGCAATGTGAGATTTAGATTTGAGTTTATTAGATCTATTTTAATTGATTATTGATTATTTATCTGCTCTTCTTCTCCATCATTATTTATATGATAACTAGGAATGCCTACTAGTATACTGTTTGTTTTAATCTACTGTTGAATAATATATTGAATAGAGTTTTCATCATTGTGATTTAGGAGGAAAATAGGATTAATAATTTTGGATTATGAATAATTAAGCATATAGTGAATGATTGACTAAATTCCGATGTGTCAATGTTGTTTTAGCTCTATTAGTTTCTCTAATTCTTCATGCGGTTAATGAGTTATACTCTACCGATGTGCTAAAGGATTACTTGTTAATAAGGGTTAACTGAGGTGATCATCATCAATTATTAAACTTAAGGGGGAAAATGTGTAACATCCTTAATTTCGTTTCTTTTATTAATAAAGGTACATAAATATTTAATTAAGGAAATAAAATTTATTAATTTTTTTTAAAGATATCTAAGGAAATATAAGCCTTATAAATTCTTCAGCTTATATGTATGCATAGAAAATGTTTCTAACATTAATGGAATAAGTAAAGAGAGAAAACCTAATAGGAAAAATTAGAAATAACATACTAAAGAGAGGAAAAATTCTTGGGTATCGAAGATAATTTTTTGGAAAGTAAGTGAAGGTCTTAAAATTTCAAGCAGATTGGATTAGGGTAATTTTTTCTAATTCAAGAGCTAGAGTTACTAAGTTTAACATCTCCACCCATACATTGGGCCTTCACCTATAGATACTTCATATAGAGTTTTTCCAATTCACTTGAGTTTTTAGCAAGCCAATTGGATAGCCCAAGCAAGAGATATAACATAGACATAGACTAGGATATAGAAGTTGAACCGATAGCGCAAAAATCATGAAATGTGACCAAACCCTCCATGAAAGGTAGAATTTCAGCCAAAACAAAGGAAATGGGCAAGAATGAGCCCAAATCTAAGAAGGAAAAATAAGAACCATGTGAGAAAATAGTAGTGTAATAATAATCAAGATTATGTCAGAAGGCATTAAGACAAAACATCTATATCTTACATTCATAATTTCATCAAGTAGGTAATAATACATGGCATTAGGACAAAACATCGATATCTTACATTCATAATTTCAGCAAGTAGGTAATAATACATGGCATTAGGACAAAACATCTATATCCTACTTTCATAATTTTAGCAAGTAGGTAATAATACATGGCATTATGATAAAACATCCTTATCTTACACAAATAATTTAAGCCAAGCAAGGGAGACTCAAGGGTTGAAATTTTGCCACATAGAAAGGCAGACCTATAATACTTGAGTGAGACAAAAGAAAAAGGAAATGAATCCCTAAATCAAAGGAACCTTGTCCCTTGACTTAAGAACATTTTATCATGATTTACAAATACAAATCTCTTTTTACTATGCATATCTTGACTAAGGTAGAGAAAGACAAGAACAAGAGTTGTCTTTTTCAAAAAAAAAACCAAGTGCATCCTAATTGTGATAAGATAGACCTATGACTATGAGAGGTGAACCACTTGATAGTTTATTTAAGCAAAACCTGTAATATCCCGTAATTTTTTTAATAATAATGTTTTGCTATAAACAAAAATATTTTTATTTTAAAGTATTATGTTTTTTTGAAAGCAAATATACTTTTAATTAAAATGATTTTTGTTCTGCTTAAAATAATTATATTTGCTTCTAATAAATTTTTGTTTTATTTTTAGAAATATTCTTTCTTTATTATGCATAAAGATATTTTATTTTGTTATTTATTTTATTAAAATTTTTATTAAGAAAATCATGATTTAAGAGTTCAATTAAAGTTTAGCAAGAATATAAATTTTTAGAAATTTTTAGGATATTGTAGGATGAAAAGAATAATATTATTATACATATAATAAAAAAAATTTAAATATTTAATTATTAAATAATAATAAGTAAAAAAGGAAAGAAAAAAGGGGAGAGGGAGATGCGGAAGAAAAGAAATATGCAAACCTTTATAATAGTGTGAATAATATTATTCTCTCTTTATTTTCTCTCTCTAAATCTGGAGTACCTTCGAGCCTCCGATCACAAAACTAAGGGTACCACTAGATTCGGGACGAAGACTACTACTTTATTGGCTGAATAATTTTTCAAATTAATTGTAGAATTGTAATATCTCAGAATTTTTAAATAATAATTTTTTATGATAAAAATATATATTTTTACTTTAAATGATTATGTTTTACTAAAAGTAAGTATACTTTTAATTAAAATAATTATATTGGCCTCTAATAAAAAAAAATTTCTATTTTTAGAGATATTCTTTCTTTATTATGAATAAAGATATTTATTTTGTGATTTGTTTTATTAAAATTTGTATCATGAAAAGTCATGATTCAGGAGTTCAACTAAAGTTTTACAATAATGTAACTTTTTAGAAATTTTTGGGATGTTTTAGGATAAAAAAACGGTATTTATATGTATATATATAAAAATAAATCTCATTATTCAATTATTAAATAATAAATAAATAAATAAAAAGGAAAAAAGGAAAGAAGAAGGGGGAGAGGGAGACAGAAGCCGAAGAGAATGCAAAAATTCTGATTTCGTAATAGTATGAATAGTGTGAATAGTAACTTTCAATTTTTTCTCTAGATCTGGAGTATCTATTGGCTTCCGATCTCAAAACTAAGGGTATCATTAGATTTAGGACGGAGTCTACTACGATTTTGAACGAAATGTTTTTCAAATTAGCCGCAGAATTGCTGTAGATCAGAAGTAGAAAATCTTAGAAAAAGGTAAGCTCTGAAACTTCTACTTAGAGACATCAAATTTGAAATCTGACACCGTAGATGGATTCAGGAACTAGATAAATATTAGGATATAAAATTTTTCAATCATCTGACAACTTTTTGTTCTTTATGAATAGTGATTTTTGTGTGGTGAATAGTGATTTTGGCCGGCAGTAAACAGTGACCAAGTTTGCAAAGTCATTTCTTAGGTTTTTAGACCCTCCGGACTCGTTTTTTAGATTCATTTGATCAGATTTGTCTTGAAAAATTTCATTTGGGGTTGTCTAACCTGGAGCCTTTACTTGCGAGTGGATAATTCTTTCTATGACTTTCCCTATACTCTTCTTGATCTTTAAATGTGTATTTGATTATGTTTATAAGATATTTACACTTTTATAAGTTACTAAAATGTGTTAAAATATCTGTTTTATTTACGAACTAGCACATAGTTCAAGAAGAGTATGGTTTTGCAAATAGATTTTGAAACTCATTGAATATGTGGTTCTAAATGTATTTATCATTATTTGATAAAGTGAATATTATGTGCATGAGGCAATGATTTGTAAAATTATAAAGTTACTGATTATGATTGAATGGAAAGCGTAAAGCTTATGGCGAGTTGCTTGATAATTATACATTGCATTTGATGAATATGCATTTATATAAATGTATTTATATGTATGGATGAATATCGACGAGTTGTATGGCTTATGACAGTACCAAATAAGGGACACCCTATTAGTCTGAGTAAGCCGAGGGAGGGCTGCTCCAACTGGGTGACAGTGGTATTGTGAAGAGACAGATTGGTGATGAACTTATATTCCCTGATCACTATTGTGACTGTAGTCTATCGGTCACTATGCATATAGTAAATGAGTGTGTGGGTTGACCAGATTGTAGAATGAGGCAAGTCATTTTAGATCGAGTTGACTAGATCGACGAATGAGGCAGGTCATTTTAAAAGTTATAATTTTATCTCAAAAGTTTAATATTTTACTATAGTTTGTACAGTTGAGCATAATAACATTTTTTTAGTGATCATACCATGCTGAATATGGTTTTGGATATCTAAATATCCTTTTATTTGAGAATATTAGAAATACGGGTCCCATATGGATGTACTTCTGAACTGTATTTTCTATGTGACAAATTTTAAAACATGAGTACATCCATATGCTAACCTAAGAGGTCATAGGATGTATTATCTGCTCACTGAGTTGTCAAACTCACTACACGATATTTTCACATTTTTTAGATAAGAATACAGAGTCCGATCCTACAAATAGGTGATCAGTTAGGTGACATATTCTCTAGGTGACTCTACATTACTTTCAAGGCTCACAGTTTTGAATTATACTTTGTTTGTATTTTAGAGTGTACTCTAAACGCTACAGGAAGGATCTTTGCTTCTTTTGATACTTTGACATTTATAACTTGGTCTGAATAATGTATATACATGAGAGAACCTATATGTATCTATTTCCACAACAAAGAGTAGTGTTATGCATGCTATGGAAAATATCTGATTGCGAAAAAAAAAATTATTTGTTTCACCTGTCTTTAAATTGAGGGTGTTACAAGTTGGTATCAAAGGATTAAATTTCCCTGTAGCTATAAGAGCAAAGGGTTTATTAGTAGGATCTTTAGTATGGATATGAGCCGAATATATTTATACTTCAGGTGCTACTGAGGGATTATATAGGGTTTCAATTTCCTTTTTATTCCAAGTTTATTAAATTTCCTAATATAAGATTGATTGAATACTGTGGCATCTTAAGAAATATATATAGGTCAATTACTACCTGAAAGTGATAGGGATAAGCATACCAAAGAATTTAAAGAATTGAGACAAATGCCAAATATGGTCATTTCTAAATATAATATCCGTTTTACCTGAATGTTTAGATATGATAGACTTTGATGTGATATTAGAAATGGATTGGTTGACAACATGTTAGGTGTAATATCCCATAATTTTTATTTTTAAATAATAATATTTTGTTATAAATAAATATATTTTTTATTTGTTTAAAAATTATTATGTTCTACTAAAAGTAAGTCTATTTTTAATTAAAATAACTATTGTTTTGCTTGAAATAATTATATTGGTCGCTAATAAATTTTTGTTGTATTTTTAGAAATATTCTTTCTTTTAATATGTATAAAGATATTTATTTTGAGATTTGTTTTATTATGATTTTTATAAAGAAAAATCATGATTTAAGAGTTTAACTAAAGGTTTATGAGAATGTAAATTTTTTAAAAAAATTTGAGATATTTTAGGATGAAAAATAGAATTTATATGAATATATATGATAAAATAAGAATAATACTAAATATTTAATTATTAAATAATAATAATTAATATTATAAAAAAAATAAAAAGGGAACGTGTATGCAGGAGGCGGAGTGAATTTCTAGAGAAATTTTAAACGAATGAATAGTGAGTGAATAGTAACCTTCAACTTTTTCTCTAGATCTAGAGTGCCTATTGGCTTCCAATCTCAAAACTGAAGGTGTTACTGGATCTAGGACGAAGAATACTACGATTTTGACCGATCAATTTTTCAAATCAACTGTTGAATCACCGTAAATCTGAAGTAGAAAATTTCAGAAAAAGGTAAATCCTCAAACTTTTACTTAGAGACCTCCAATTGAAATTCTGACACCGTATATGGATTCAGAAGGTAGATAAACCTTAGGATAGATATATTTTTTAGCTATCTGACAACTTTTTGTTCATCGTGAATAGTAATTTCCGACGGGTGAATAGTATTTTTCGGCGAGTGAATAGTGACCAAGCTCCCGGAGTTATTTTCTAAATCTTTGAACTCTCCGGACACATTTTTGAGGTCTAATTGGTCAAATTCGGCTAGAAAAAGTACATTTTAGGGTTGTCCAATCTGGAGCCTTACCCTATGAGTAGATACTTCTTTCTATGACTTGCCCCATGCTCTTCTTGAATTATAAATGTATTATTGTTTCTGTTTATAAATTATTTATACTATTATAAGTTTTTAAAATGTGTTAAAATATCTGTTATACTTACGAACTGGCACATAGTTCAAGAAGAGTATGGTTTTAGAAATGTATTTTGGAACTCATTGAATATGTAGTTCTAAATGTATTTATCATTATTTGATAAAGTGAATATTATGTGCACGATGCATTGATTTGTAAAGCAATATACTTGTGAAAATGATGCATGTCATATTATAAATGAGATTGAATGGCAAGCGTAAAGCTTATGGCGAGTTGCTTAATATTTCACATGTATATATATGTATTGATGCATATCGGCTGGTTGTATGGCTTGTGACGGTACCGAATAGGGGACGCCCTATTAGCCTGAGTGAGCCGGGGGAAGGCCGCTCCAACCAGGTGACAGTGATAATGTGGGGAGGCAGGAGGGTGATGTACTCACATTCCCTGATCACTTATTGTGACTAGGGTCGAGGTCACTATGCGTATAGCAAATGAGTTATATTTTCATTGCATTGACCAGATCGCCGAGTGAGGCAGGTCATTTTCAAAATTAAGTGGACCAGATCGCCGAGTGAGACAGGTTATTTTAAAAGTGATGATTTTACCTCCAAATCTTAATATTTTACTATAGCTTATACAGTTGAGCATGACAACATTTGTTTAATGATCATACCATGGTGCATATGGTTTTGGAGTTAAGAATATTTGAAATATGGGTCACATATGAATGTACTTCTGAACTGTATTTTCTATGTGACACATTTTAAAATAAAAGTACATCCATATGCTGACCAAAGAGGTCATAGGAGGAATGATTTGCTCACTGAGTTGTCAAACTCACTACACGATATTTCCACATTTTTTAGAGAAGAATATGAGAGTCTAATTCGGCAGATAGGTGATATATTCTTTGGGTGAGTCTACATTGCTTCCAAGACTCACGGTCTTTGAATTATACTGTGTTTGTATTCTGGAGTGCTCTAAACACTACAGGCAGGATCTTCGTTTCTACTGTACTTTGATGTTTATAGATTTAGTCTGTATATTGTGTATACATGAGAGATCATATATGTATCTTTTCCCATGATAAAGAATTGAAGTATGTATCTTTATGGAAAATATCTGATTACGGAAATAATAATAATAAATTTTTTTTTTCATAACGTAAATTGGGACCGTTACATTAGGCCATTATAGAATTTCATACGAAGATGATTAAATTCAATATTCTTGAAGAATCTTCTTTTTTGATACAAGGAGACTATAGTAAGGTTCCCAAAAATCTAATCTCTATTTTAACAGCCTATAAGTTATTACAAAAAAGTGCCAAGGATATTTGGCAGTGGTGGGAGATGTTGATATAAAATATACCAGTATAAATCAAGTTCCATTGGTTAAAGAATTTTTTGATGTAATTCCTGAGAAATTGCTAGGATTACCCTAAAAAGTAAAGTAGAATTTGGTATTGATTTACTTCCTAAAACCCAACCAGTGTCTATACCCTCTATAGAATTGCAATGACTGAACTCAAGGAATTGAAGAATTAGTTGTAAGACTTGTTGGACAAGAGATTTATATACCCTAGTACTCCTTCTCAAAGAGCTCCAATACTATTTGTGAAATACAAAAGATAGATTGTTGCGATTGTGCATAGATTATAAATAGTTGAATAAGGTGATAGTATAGAATAAGTACCCATTACCTCGTATAGATGATCTGTTTGACCAGTTACAAGGTGCTCAATATTTTTTTTCAAAAATTGATTTAAGATATAAGTATCATTAATTGAGGATATAGGAAAAGGATATTCGAAAAATTTCTTTTAGGACTTATTATGGGCATTGTGAGTTCTTGGTGATGTCATTTAGTTTAACAAAGACCCCAATTGCTTTCATGGACTTAATGAATAGAGTATTTAAACTATTCTTGGATAAATTTATTATTATCTTTATTAATTAAATACTAATATGTTTCGAGAGTACAGAGGATCATAAGCAACATTTAAAGATAGTTTTACCAACTCTAAGGGAGTATGGTTGGTAAGGATGGTATCTAAGTTGACCCTAAGAAAGTAGAAGTGGTACAACAATGGTATATTCTATTACAGTTACAAATGAAGATCCAAGTCTAATTTGTGCTTTCTACGGTTGTCTGTTGTCCATTCTATTTGAACTGTAATTGGATCAGGTACATTAACATATGCTTGTAAGGCATCAATCAACTCCTCAGCATTTGAAGCTGAGAAGAGAATTCATCATGCTGAATGTGGGATAAATCTTTGTTCCACAGCTTGATCTAGAAAAGACAACAGAATATCAAAAAAGTGATTAACATTTAACAAACCTATTGGTTTGTGATGCATATTCAGTTGTGCTCAAGAGACTATTTGGAAAATCTCCTCTAAAGTACCAAAACCCCCTAGTAAGGCAATGAAGGCATTAGCATTGCTCATCATTCTAGCTATGCATTCATGCATGGAAGCTACCTTAAATTCTTTCCTAATTGTCTTCCCTATAATGTTGGATGCAGCTTGAGCTGTAGGAATAATACCTAGAACTTGACATGCTCCTACATGTACAGTTGTAGACACAAACCACATTAACTTATAGTTACCTCCACCATAGACTAAATGAAGTTTACTTCTGGCCAGCACCATACTCAGATTTTGTGCTGCTTTCACATACTCTCCATCGTTTCTAGGACTGGAACCACAAAAGACACAAATATTTTGAAATTGATGGAATGTGATTCCCTCTATAGCTGCATACACCTTAACTTTGAGTATAAAGGTAAAGATACTAATGTGAGAATTTATAGAACTTATAGAAGGATATACCTACAATAGCTATGCAAATAGACCGGACATAATTAGAACAACTATGTGAATGATTGGTGGATATTAGCTAAATTAAAGGTGAAAAATTTCAAAAATGATGGCAAGCATGTATATTTACAATAGTTGTGATCGTGGTTCATATTAAGCACATAAAGAGAATAAGGTTAAGATATCACCAGAAAATTTTCTTTTCTTTGTTGTCCTTGATGAAACATTTATGTCTTGATTCTTGTAGGAAAGTTGTAGGTGATAGGCGTAATTGTAAAAAATAAGAGTGAAAATGCAAACAAGTAAATTGTTGAAAAGGGACAATTAAATAGTTTATTTTGTTTTCCCAATGTTCTTGCCAGTCGACTATCGGTATTATTAAGTCAACCAGCTATTTTAAGAATTTTTTATTTGGACTGGTTTATTTTACAGTTGATTGATTACATCTATTTTGAAGCAATCAACTATATCCTACCAATTAAATATGTATTTTTTATTTTTCACAGACTTTTATAAACTCAAAAATGTTTCTTTTCCACCGAATACCAACAGCTTTAAAGTAGATTTTGGCACATATATTCAAAATTTGCGGCCACTGATTTTTGCCGAAATAACAGCTAGATTTTGTTTATAGATTTTTAAGAATTACGACCACCGAATTTAATTTTCTTTCAATGTTTTGTTCAAATTTTTGACTTTCTATTTTAGCACCGTTCTTTGTTATGCTTTTCGTTTGTTCTACTGCATTCTCCCTTATTAATGTTAGGCATTAAATGTAAAGTTCTTTTCCCTCATTACAAGAAAAGTTAATTTCTTTTCTTTGAAACTCATCTATTATGGTGTTATAGTGATTAGTAGGTTAAAGTATGAAGATTTTGAAATAATTTATCTAATAAAGAACGCATTTAAAAAAAATCTTTATACTAAGTATGCATAACTGTGTAAGTTGGCAGATTATGTGCAAATTAGAAAGAATAATGAGATTACAGTATATACTGATTGAGTATTAAGGCATGAAAAACACTTAAGTTTACCTAATGTGGTTAAGAAGGGAAAGGAGAATAATTTGAGAACCATGTTCAAAAATAATGTAAAGCGATCAAGGTATTTGTGTTAAAGGTTTATATCATGCTAAGTTGAGTCTAGTACCTAGGATGTGAATTATATTGAGATTGAAAATTCACGTGTGAACAATTGTTGAGAAAAGATATTTTAGAGGAAGCCATAGATTGTCAATATGGATAACCCGAGACAGTAAAGATATACTAAGATATAAAAGAATTGTACTAGTATAATGGTAAAAAGAAAATACGAATGAAATATTTTTCATTGTTTGGTATGTCAGCAAGTAAGAATTGAATATATTGTTTCAAGAGAGCTAATCAGGAAGTTTAGGATCTTAACTAGATTATAATATAGCTGATAGTAAATCTAAATGATGTGTTTATACATTAGAAGTCTTGCTTTAGGTATCTTTATATAATTTTGGTGAAATTTTGGAGAAAATAATTTATCCTTAGTTGAACTTGCCCTATCAGTAATTATTAGGCCAACATACAAATGGCACAATTTGAGGTTTTATATGAAATATCGTAGGTCTTTTAATAGGTGAGTGAGTTAAGTAAAGTTAAAATTTTGGAATCTAATTTGAAATATCATGCAATAGATAGAATATGACTAACCTAAATTGATTATGTTAATTTAAAGAGTATGCTTCAAGCGTATGTCTTCAAGTTTGGAGGGAGATCCCTAAGCAGAATTTGCCTATAATAAAGTGTTATTGGATGATTTAAAGCCTTTATGCAAGAGGTGTTACAAACTTTTTGTTAGATGACTCAGTGGAGTCAGACTTATGGTAAGATGTCGTTAATAAAGTGCAATTGATTAAAAATATATATATAAGAAACTCAATACAGGCCAAAAGTCTATAAGGACCAAGAATGTTGAGCACTAGAAATTATCAGTTGGTGATCAAATTTTCTTAAAGGAATCACCCATGAAAGAGGTAATGAAGTTTGGAAGAGAGCGAAAAGTTAAGATTTAGCATATAGTCTCTTTTGAAATATTGGATAAAGTATGCAAAGTATATATCGCCAAACTTTCCCATCAGGATTAAGTGATGTTGGTACATTCTTTCTTGCATTAATGCTAAGGAAGTGTAACATAAAATAAATATTTTTTTCCTACAATTATTATTATTTCCGCAATAAGATATTTTTCATAAATATACAAAATTCAATTCTTTATGCCGAATCAGACACTATATAGTGTTCAAAGTACAGCAGAAATGAGGATCCTGCCTGTAGTGTTCAGAGCACTCTAGAATACAAACACTATATAATTCAAAGACCGTGAGTCTTGGAAGCAACGTAGACTTACTCAGAGAATATATCACCTATATGCCGAATCAAACTCTGATATTCTTATCTGAAAAATGTGGAAATATCGTGTAGTGAGTTTGACAACTCAGTGAGCAAATAATTCCTCCTATGACCTCTTAGGTCAGCATATGGATGTACTTATGTTTTAAAATATGTCACATAGAAAATACAGTTCAGAAGTACATTCATATGAGACCTGTATTTCAAATATTCTCAAATCAAAGGATATTCAGATATCTAAAACCATATGCTGCACGGTATGATCATTAAACGAATGTTGTTATGCTTAACTGTATAAGCTATAGTAAAATATTAAGATTTGGAGATAAAATCATCACTTTTAATGCACCTGCCTCACTCGGCAATCTGGTCAATGCAATGAAAATATAACTCATTTGTTATACGCATAGTGACCTCGACCCTAGTCACAATAAGTGATCAGGGAATGTGAGTACATCACCCTCCTGCCTCCCCACATTACCACTGTCACCCGGTTGGATCGGCCCTCCCTTGGCTCACTCAGGCTAATAGGGCGTCGCCTATTCGGTACCGTCACAAGCTATAGAACCAACTGATATTCATCAATACATATATATACATGTAAAATTATCAAGCAACTCGCCATGAGTTTTACGCTTGTCATATTTATCAAGCAACTCGCATTGAGCTTTACGCTTGCCACTCAATCTCATTTATAATATGACATGCATCATTTTCACAAGTATATAGCTTTATAAATCAATGCATCGTGCACATAATATTCACTTTTATCAAATAATGATAAATACATTTTGAACCACATATTCAATGAGTTCCAAAATCCATTTCTAAAACCATACTCTTCTTGAACTATGTGCCAACTTGTAAATATAACAGATATTTTAACACATTTAATAAACTTATAATAGCATAAATCATTTACACAACGAAACAATAATACATTTATAGTTCAAGAAAAGTATGGGATAAGTCATAGAAAGAATTATCTACTCACAAGGTAGGATTCCTGATTGGACAGCCCTAAATTGTACTTTTCCAAGCTGAATTTGACCAATTAGACCTCAAAAACGTGTCCGGAGGGTCCAAAAACTTAGAAAATAACTCTGGAAGCTTGGTCACTATTCACCGCCAGAAAATACTATTTACCCACGCAGAAATACTATTCACGACGAACAAAAAGTTGTTAGATAGCTGAAAAGTTTCATATCCTAAGGTTTATCTAACTCCTAAATCCATCTATGGTGTTAGAATTTCAATTAGAGGTCTCTAAGTAAGAGTTTTAGAATTTACCTTTTTTTGAGATTTTCTACTTCAGATCTACGGTAATTCAACGGTTAATTTGAAAAATTGATCGGTCAAAACTGTAGTATTCTTCGTCCTGAATCCAATAGCACCTTCAGTTTTGAGATCGGAAGCCAATAGGCACTCCAAATCTAGAGAGAAAGTTGAAAGTTACTATTTACTCACTATTCACTCACTATTCATATTCTCCTTGTTATGTTTTCGATTTGCAGACGGTATCCCTGTTCCTCCTTCTTTCGTTTTATTTTTTTAATTTTTGAATAATAATAATTATTTAATAATTAATAATAGGATTTTCTTTTATATAAATGCATATAAATTCCGTTTTTCATCCAAAAATATCTCAAAAATTTCTAAAAATTTACATTCTCATAAACTTTTAATTAAACTCGTAAATCATGATTTTTCTTGATAAAAATCATAATAAAATAAATCTCAAAATAAATATCTTTATACATATTAAAAGAAAGAATATTTCTAAAAATACAACAAAAATTCATTAAAGACCAATATAATTATTTTACGCAAAACAATAATTATTTTAATTAAAAATAGACTTACTTTTAGCAAAACATAATCATTTTTAAACAAATAAAAATATATTTGTTTATAACAAAAAATTGTTATTTAAAAATAAAAATTATGGGATGTTACATTTTTCCCCCTTAAGAAATTCGGTCCCCGAATTTCAGCCCTCCTACCACATGTAGGGAATGAAATCAAGGCATAATTCGGAGTTACCAACCTTATTACTCAAATAATTGGGGATATCTTTTCTGTATAACATCTTTACTTTTTAAAATGTCTATTCACTTGAGTGATTTTACCATATAACTTAACCATGGGACTTCTTTCATCCATAAGTTTTTCACTTGTCAATCAACAATAAATATCAATTGTACCCATAGTTAAGCCAAATTTTTGTTCAATTTAATTTCTTGGAATTAGGTAACATAAGAAGAATCTAACAGGTACTTCCTTAGCATTGATGCAAAAAATTCTATATCTACATTACTTAATCCCGATGATAAGGTTAGGCAATGTATTATTATGCCTACTTTATTCAAATTTTCAAAAGAGTCTATATACTATAGCTTAATTTTTGTTTTTTGTTTTTTGTTTTAATCAATTTTACTTTATATCCTCTAGCTTGCATGGATATATCTATGGGTCAATATTAGAAAACACACTCATAAAAGAACATATTCACATCCATATTGGGGTAACTATCTTTTCTTATTTCATACGTCTATCAAGTCATCTTTGATTTTCACATGTCAACATCATCCCATGAATTTCATCATCTTAATCTATCATATATTTTTTTTTATCCTAAAATCCATTTATCAATATGTTAAACATACGTATCAATAAATCCACCAATCCTTTTTAATGTTTATGTACCATTGGCACATGTCTAACAATTCTAACTTACCTTATCATAGTAACTCTATACCCGTTTATTAACACCAATAAATTCATTATCAAACATTTTCTCTATCATATTTAAAAGCACCTCATTCTAACTTATATCAATCCCGTTTAATTCAACCAATCATTTCAAGAAAAATTTTCTCAACAATTACTCATACATGAATTCTCAATTTCAACATAATTCGCATCCTAGATACTAGACTCAATTTAACATAATATAAACCTTTAACACAAATATCTTAATCACTTACATTATTTTTGGACATGATTCTCATAGTATTCTCCATATTTCCAAATTAAGCATTCAAAGATTAATTTAAATCATACTTCCCATATTTTATTACTTAAGAACTTCAACACTACTAATTCTCTTGATTATATTCATCAAAACACCATAAGGTCATCATCCGTCCACTCTTTTCAAAATCTCTATTACTTTAACCTACTAACCAATTGGATACCATAATAACTGAGTTTCAAAGAAAAGAAATTAGCCTTCCTTATAATATGGAAAAAGAATCTTGCATTTAATACCAAATATTAATATAGAACAATGCATTAGAAAATGTGAAATACTTAATAGAGCATGGTGCCAAAATAGGAAGTTAGAAATTTGAACAAAGCATTGAAATACCTTGTAATTGGTCAAACATGTCATCTATACGAGATAATGGGTATTTATTCCATACTGTCACCTTATTCAACTGTCTATACTTTATACATAGTCCTAGTGATCCATCTTTCTTTTTTACAGATAGAATTGGAGCACTCCAAATAAAAGTACTAGGGCATTTAAATCCCTTATCTAAAAAGTCTTGTAACTAATTTTTTTATATTTTTTTTAAATTCAATCGATATCATTCTATGTAGGGATATAGATACTAGTTGGGTTCCAAGAAGTCAATCAATATCAAATTCTATTTTTCGTTTTGGGGGTAATCTAGGCAATTCTTCTGAAAACACATCAGGAAATTTCCTCACTACTAAAATCTGATCTATATTAGTATATTTTTTTATCAATATCTCTCACCACTGCCAAATATCTTTAGCACCCCTTTTTTGTAATAACTTATGGTCGCTAAAGGTGAAATTAAATTACTAGGTACTTGCTTCCATGATTGCTCACTATTTGCAACTCCTTTACTAACAGTTTCTGCTATTGATGATATCTTTATACTGTATCAACTAGATCGCACTTCAAAACACTTAAACAAATTCAACCTATTGTGACTTTATTCTTTAACATGCTTATGCAATATCTTAACAATCAATCATGAAAATGTATGTCTATCTAAGAGGCCTTCACATGAATTACCCATTTTGCATACCTTAAAGTTTAAATTTCCATGACTAAACCTTCATTTATCATAATGCTTATACATAGTATTATTAAAAACCAAATTGTCTTCGAATTCCTTATATCAACAAAATATATCATTGAAAATATTACCGTCATAGATTCTCCGCTCTAAAATTCAATCCAACCCACAACTTACCAAATTCATTTATATATATAGATTCCAACTCATCCATCCAAAAAGAGATTTAAATCTATTTTCAAAACACTCACTTTATTTCAAATCATTATCTTAGAGTTAACAATCTCGATCACATCATAACCCACTATCAATATTATATTATCTATTCGTCATATTGTTTCACATAAGCAAATCAAACAATCAATTCAAATCTTCTTGACATCCAAACAAGCCATTCCCTTTGTGTTCGGATAGAATTTTCTTATTTTTAGCTACTTTCCCAAGAGGGTTCTTTTTATCACATTTCGTCAAAACAAGTTCAAAAGCAGAACTAGTAGTCTACACACAAAAAGTACCATATAGGACATACGCATAGATGTTTAAACATTGCTTACCTAAGGATAAGAGACAGAAAAAGAAAAGGATAACACTCTAGAGCATTCCACAATAGCATCGTGAGTATAAATATGTCTACAGTTACATACCCATACTCAAAGTCCTACTACAGAATTCTTTGCTCTGTTAGCCACAGAGAAACCTAATGCTCTGATACCAACTTGTAACGCCCCCAATTTACGTTACGTAAAATAAACATTTTTTTCCTACAATTATTATTATTTCCGCAATCAGATATTTTCCATAAAGATACATAATTCAATTCTTTATCATAGGAACAGATACATATAGGATCTTTCATGTATACACAATATACAGACAAAGTCTATAAACATCAAAGTACAGTAGAAACGATGATCCTTCTTGTAGCGTTCAGAGCACTCTAGAATACAAACACTATATAATTCAAAGACTGTGAGTCTTGGAAGCAACGTAGACTCACACAGAGAATATATCACCTATCTGCCGAATCAGACTCTGATATTCTTATCTAAAAAATGTGAAAATATCGTGTAGTGAGTTTGACAACTCAGTGAGCAAATAATTCCTCCTATGACCTCTTAGGTCAGCATATAGATGTACTTATGTTTTAAAATATGTCACATAGAAAATACAGTTCAAAAGTACATTCATATGAGTCCCGTATTTCAAATATTCTCAAATCAAAGAATATTCAGATATCCAAAACCATATACTGCACGGTATGATCATTAAACAAATATTGTTATGCTCAACTGTATAAGCTATAGTAAAATATTAAGATTTGGAGATAAAATCATCACTTTTAATGCACCTGCCTCACTCAGCAATCTGGTCAATGCAATAAAAATATAACTCATTTGTTATACGCATAGTGACCTCGAACCTAGTCACAATAAGTGATCAGGGAATGTGAGTACATCACCCTCCTACCTCCCCACATTACCATTGTCACCCGGTTAGAGCGATCCTCCCTCGGCTCACTCAGGCTAATAGGGCGTCCCGTATTCGGTACCGTCACAAGTCATACAACTAGCCGATATTCATCAATACATATATATACATGTAAAATTATCAAGCAACTCGCCATGAGTTTTAAGCTTGTCATATTTATCAAGCAACTCGCCATGAGCTTTACGCTTGCCATTCAATCTCATTTATAACAGGCTAATATGGCGTTCCCTATTCGGTACCGTCACAAGCCATACAACCAGCTGATATTCATAAATACATATATATACATGTAAAATTATCAAACAATTCGCCTGAGCTTTACGCTTGCCATTCAATCTCATTTATAATATGACATGCATCATTTTCACAAGTATATAGCTTTACAAATCAATGCTTCATGCACATAATATTCACTTTATCAAATAATGATAAATACATTTAGAACCACATATTCAATGAGTTCTAAAATTCATTTCTAAAACCATACTTTTCTTGAACTATGTGCCAACTTGTAAATATAACAGATATTTTAACACATTTAATAAATTTATAATAGCATAAATCATTTACACAAAGAAACAATAATACATTTATAGTTCAAGAAAAGTATGGACAAGTCATAGAAAGAATTATCTACTCACAAGGTAGGGCTCCTGATTGGATAGCCCTAAATTGTACTTTTTCAAGCTAAATTTGACCAATTAGACCTCAAAAACGTGTCCAGAGAGTTCAAAAACTTAAAAAATGACTCTGGGAGCTTGATTACTATTCACCGCTAGAAAATACTATTCACTCGCTGGAAAATACTATTCACCCGCACGTAAATTACTATTCATGACGAATAAAAAGTTGTTAGATAGCTGAAAAATTTCATATCTTAAGGTTTATCTAACTCTTGAATCCATCTACCGTGTCAGAATTTCAATTAGAGGTCTCTAAGTAAGAGTTTTAGAATTTATCTTTTTCTGATATTTTCTACTTCAGATCTACGGCAATTCAACAGTTAATTTAAAAAATTGATCGGTCAAAACTGTAGTATTTTTCGTCTTGAATCCAATAGTACCTTTAGTTTTGAGATCGGAAGCCAATAGGCACTCCAAATCTAGAGAGAAAATTGAAAGTTACTATTCACTCACTATTTATATTCTCCTTTTTATGTTTTCGATTTGCAGACGGTATCCCCATTCCTCCTTCTTCCGTTTTATTTTTTTTTATTTTTGAATAATAATAATTATTTAATAATTAATAATAGGATTTTCTTTTATATAAATGCATATAAATTCTGTTTTTCATCCAAAAATATCCCAAAAATTTCTAAAAGTTTACATTCTCATAAACATTTAATTAAACTCGTAAATCACGATTTTTCTTGATAAAAATCATAATAAAATACATCTCAAAATAAATATCTTTATACATATTTAAAGAAAGAATATTTCTAAAAATACAATAAAAATTCATTAAAGACCAATATAATTATTTCACGCAAAACAATAATTATTTTAATTAAAAATAGGCTTACTTTTAGCAAAACATAATTATCTTTAAACAAATAAAAATATATTTGTTTATAACAAAAAATTGTTTTTTAAAAATAAAAATTATGGGATGTTACAGGAAGTACCTATAAGATTCTTCTCATGTTATCTAATTCTAAGAAATTCAATTGGATGAGAATTTGGCTTAATCATGAAGAAAAACCGATGTTTATTATTGTCGACAAGTGAAGAACTTATGGTTAAAAATAAATCCCAATGGTTAAGATTATATGGAAAAACCACTGAAATAAAGAAGCCACCTGGAAAGTAGAAGATGACATGTAGATGAGATATCTTTATTTATTTGAGTAATAAGATTGGTAACTCTGAATTATGCCTTGATTTCATTCCCTACATATGATAGGATGGTTTGAAATTTGGGGGCCGATTTTTTTAAGGGGGGAAGAATGTAATATCCCATAATTTTTAAATAATAATGTTTTATGATAAAAAATATATTTTTACTTTAAATGATTATGTTTTGCTAAAAGTAAGTATACTTTTAATTAAAATAATTATTATTTTGCTTAAAATAATTATATTGGCCTCTAATAAATTTTTTTCTATTTTTAGAGATATTTTTTATTTTATTATGCATAAAGACATTTATTTTGTGATTTTTTTTATTAAAATTTTTATCATGAAAAGTCATGATTTAGGAGTTCAACTAAAGTTTTGCAATAATGTAAATTTTTAGAAATTTTTGGGATGTTTTAGGGTGGAAAACAATATTTATATGTATATATATAAAAATAAATCTCATTATTCAATTATTAAATAATAATAAATAAATAAAAAGGAAAAAAAGAAAGAAAGAGGGAGGGGGAGACGGAAGCCGAAGAGACTACAAAAATTTTGATTCCGTAATAATATGAATAGTGTGAATAGTAACATTTAATTTTTTCTCTAGATCTGGAGTGTCTATTGACTTCTAATCTCAAAACTAAGGGTACCATTGGATTCAGGACGGAGTATACTATGATTTTGACTGAACAATTTTTAAAATCAGCTACAGAATCGCCGCAGATCGAAAGTAAAAAAATTAGAAAAGGGTAAGTTTTGAAACTTCTACTTAGAGACCTCAAATTGAAAATATGACACGATAGATGGATTTAGGAGTTAGATAAACCTTAGGATATGAAATTTTTTAGTCATCCGACAACTTTTTGTTCTTCGTGAATAGTAATTTTCGTTGAATAATGATTTCAGTCGGCGTGGACAGTTTTTTTCGACTGTGGGTAGGGACCAAATTTCTGGAGTCATTTCTTAGGTTTTTGGACCCTCTGGACTCGTTTTTTAGAATCATTTGATCAAATTTGGCTTGGAAAAGTACATTGGGGGTTATCTAACCTGGAACCCTCACCTGTGAGTGGATAATTCTTTCTATGACTTGCCATATACTCTTCTTGGTCTTTAAATGTGTATTTGATTATGTTTATAAGATATTTAAACTTTTATATGTTTCTTAAATGTGTTAAAATGTCTGTTTTACTTACGAACTAGCACATAGTTCAAGAAGAGTATGGTTTTGTAAATAGATTTTGAAATTCATTGAATATGTGATTCTAAATGTATTTATCATTATTTGATAAAGTGAATATTATGTGCATAAGGCATTGATTTGTAAAACTATAAAGTTACTCATTATGATTGAATGGCCAGCGTAAAGCTCATGGCGAGTTGTTTGATAATTATACATTGCATTTGATGAATATGCATTTACATAAATGTATTTATATGTATGGATGAATATCGACGAGTTATATGGCTTGTGACGATATCGCATATGGGACGCCCTATTAGCCTGAGTGAACCAAGGGAGGGTTGCTCCAACCGGGTGATAGTGGTAATGTGAGAAAGCAAATGTGTGATAAACTCACATTCCCTAATCATTATTGTGACTGCAGTCGATCGGTCACTATACATATAGCAAATGAGTGTGTGGATTGACCAGATCGCCGAATAAGGCAGGTCATTTTAAAAGTTATAACTTTATCTCAAAAGCTTAATATTTTACTATAGTTTTTACAGCTAAGTAAAACAACATTTTTTTAATGAACATACCGTTGTTAATATGGTTTTGGATATCTGAATGTCCTTTTATTTGAAAATATTTGAAATACGGGTCCCATATGGATGTACTTCGGAATTGTATTTTCTATGTGACAAATTTTAAAACATGAGTACATCCATATGCTGACTTAAGAGGTCATAGGAGGTATTATCTGCTCACTAAGTTATCAAACTCACTACACGATATTTTCACAGTTTTCAGATAAGAATACAGAGTCTGATCCTGTAGATAGGCTATCAGTTAGGTGACATATTCTCTGGGTGAGACTACGTTAATTTCAAGGCTCATAGTTTTGAATTATACTATGTTTGTATTCTAGAGTGTGCTATGAACGCCACAGGCAGGATCCTTGCTTCTGTTGATACTTTGACATTTATAACTCGGTCCGAATAATGTATATACATGAGAGAACCTATATGTATCTATTTCCATGATAAAGAATAGAGTTATGCATGCTATGAAAAATATCTGATTGCAAAAAATAAAAATTATTTGTTTCACATGTCTTTAAATTGGGGGTGTTATAAGAATTGCCGTAGATTGGAAGTAAAAAATCTTAGAAAAAGGTAAACTCTGAAGCTCCTATTTAGAGACCTCAAATTAAAAATCTGACATCATAGATGGATTCAGGAGATAGATAAATCTTAAGATATAAATTTTTTTGGCCATTTGACAACTTTTTATGCATCGTGAACAGTAAATTTGCCTGGTATGAATAGTAATTCCAGCGGTGAATAGTTTTCCCGACCGTGAATAGTATCTATCAGTTGACCAATGTTGACTAAACTCCCAGAGGCTAAATTTCGCGATTTTGGAGTCATTTCCTAGGCTTTTAGACCCTCTGAACTCGTTTTTGAGGTCCATTTGATCATATTTGGCTTTAAACAAAATACATTTTAGGGCTGTCCAACTTGAAGCCTTAGCCTGTGAGTAGATAATTCTTTCAATGACTTACCCTATGCTCTTCTTGAACTTTAAATGTATAATTGATCATGTTGACAAGTTATTTATACTTTTATATGTCTCTGAAATGGATTAAATTATCTGAATTATTTACAATTTGGTATATAGTTCAAGAAGAGTATGGTTTTAAAAATGAATTTTTGAATTCATTGAATATGTGATTTTAAATGTATTTCTCATTACATGGTAAAAGAAATATATTGTGCATGTGACATTGATATGTAAAGCTATAAGATTGCCTTGGAAACGGGCATATATATATGTAATTACCCTGATTGGAAAGTTTCTGACAAAGGACTGAGATTGGAAATTTTGAATTTATATTGAAACCTCTGTTTTGAATGATATGTCATATGTGTAAATAATAATTTCTATGGAGGAATCCTATTGGAAACACTATTTGCTAACAGTGGGTGATGTTAGCCCTAGTGCACCTTGATACCTCAGCTAGCAAGGGTGGTGCTAACCTCGTGTGACGGCCAACACATGAGATATGATATATGAAGGAGAGCAGGATACTGACTATATTATATGTCATTTTCCTTTCCTTGTTGTGTGCTTAGGAAATTGCCCATATTAGAGTCCCTTCGTGTCTTTTTGACTGGTGGTTAGGCAAACTTTAGCTGAGATACTAAGTATAGGTAAATCCTATACGACCAAATTATGGAAGGGCTTGAACTCTGATATGGCTGTTCTGATATGGGATCCTCCTAATATTTTTATGTGAAATTTTTTGATGTATAACAATATTTGTTTAATAATCATACAGTGCATTATATGGTTTTGGACATCTGAATATCCTTTGTTTTAAGAATATTTGAAATACGAGTCCTATATGGATGCATTTCTGAACTTTATTTTATATGTGGCAAATTTTAAAATATAAGTACATCCATATGTTGACTTAAGAGGTCATACGAGGTATTATCTGCTCATTGAGTTATCAAACTCACTACACGATATTTCTACATTTTTCAGATAAAAGTACAGAGTTTGGTCTTTTCCCTTCGAATAGGTGATCAGCTAGGCGACCTAATCATTGGTGAGCCGATTTTGTTTCCAAGGCTCATACATTTTTGGTTGTATTGTACTTGTACTCTAGAGTATTCTTTGAACGCCATAAGCAGGATCCCTGCTTCTACTGTACTTTGATGTTTATAAACTTGATATGTATATTGTATATCCATGGGAATACCTATTTGTAAAGGAGTGTATGATACATGTTATGAAAAATATATGATTGTAAAGTATATGTTTCACGTGCCATAAAATTAAGGGCTTGACAAGTTGGTATCAGAGCATTAGGTTTTTCTGTGGCTATTGAAGCAAATGATTCTTTAGTAAGACTTTTAGTATGGATATAAGCTGGACATATTTATACTTCAGGTGCTGCTGAGGGATTCTATAGGGTTTCAATTTCCTTTCTATTCCATATTGCTAAATTTTTTAGTATAAGATTGATTGAATATTGTGACATCTTAAAAAAAATTATGGGTCAATTTCTGTTTGAAAGTTTAAAGGATAGGTGTGCCAAAGAATTTAAAGAATTCAGACAAATACCAAATATGAGGGTGTCTGAATGTGATATCTATTTTATCCCGTTGTTTAGATATGGTAGACTCTGATGCGATATTGAGAATGGATTGGTTGGTATCATGCCATGCAATTTTTGAATGTCACTTTAAGGTGATTAAATTCAATATTTCTAGAGAATTTTCTTTCTAGATACAAGGAGACCACAGTGAGGTATCCAGTAATCTAATCTCTACTTTAGCAGCCCATAAGTTATTACAAAAAGGTGCCAAGGATATTTGGCAGTGGTCAAAGATATAGATATGAAATACACTAATGTAAATCAAGTTCTAGTAGTTAAAGAATTTCCTGATATGTTCCTTGAGAAATTTCCAGGATTACCCCAAAATAATAAATAGAATTTAGTATTGATTTACTTTCTGGAACCCAACTAGTGTTTATACCTCATATAGAATGGCACCCACTGAACTCAAAGAGTTAAAGAATCAGTTGCAAGACTTGTTAGACAAGGGATTTATACGCCTTAGTACTTCTCCTTGGGGTGCTCTAGTTTTATTTGTGGAAAAAAAAAGATGGATCACTACGACTATGCATAGATTACAAATAATTGAATAAAGTGACAGTGAATAATAAATACCTATTACCTCGTATAGATGATTTGTTTGACCAACTATAGTGTGCTTAATATTTTTTTTTAAAAAAGAATTGATTTGAGATATAAATATCATCAATTAAGCATAAAGGAAGATGATATTCTAAAAACCGCTTTCAAGACTCGGTATGAGCACTATGAGTTCTTAGAGATGTTATTTAGTATGAAAAATACCCCAACTGCATTTATGGACTTTATGAATATAATACTTAAGCCATTCTTGGATCAAATTGTAAATATATTTATTGACTATATATTAATATGTTCCAAGAGTTCAAAGGATCATAAACAACATTTGAAGATAGTTTTACGAACTCTAAGGGAGTATAGTTGGCAAGGATGGTATCCAAGTAGACCCTAAGAAAGTAAAAGTGGTAAAGCAATGGCTATGTTCTACTATAGTTAAAGATGAATATCCAAGTCCAATTTGTGCCATTTGCGGTTGTTTATTGTCCAATCTATTTGAGTTGTAATTGGATCAGGTACATGAACATATTCTTGTAAAGCAGCAATCAACTTCTTAGCATTTGAAGTCGAGATGACAATTTCGTTAGGCTGAATGTGAGATAAATCTTTGTTCCAAAGCATGATCAAGAAAATACAACAAACCATCAAAGAAGTGATTAACATTTAACAAACCTATCGATTTGTGATGCATATTATGTTGTGCCCAAGTAACTATTTGGAAAATCTCCTCTAAAGTACCAAAACCACCTAGTAAGGCAATGAAGGCATCAGCATTGCTCATAATTCTAGCCATGCACTCATGCATAGAGGCAACCCTAAATTCTTCGCCAACTATTTTTCCTAGGATGTTTGATACAGCTAGAGTTCTAGAAATAATACCTAAAACTTGGCATCCTCCTATATGTGCAGCTGTAGAAACACACCCTATTAAGCCACAGTTACCTCCACCATAGACTAAATGAATTTTTCTCCTAGTCAGCACCATACTTAGATTTTGTGCTACTTTCACACACTCTCCATCTTTTTTACGACTGGAACCACAAAAGACACAAATATTTTGAAATTGACGGGATGCGGTTCCCTCCATAATTGCACTCACCTTAACTTTGAGTATGAAGGTAAAGATACTAATGTGTGCATTTATAAAACTCAGAGAAAGGCATACTTACAATAGCTATGTGAATAGTCTAGGCATAATTAGAACAACTATGTGAATGATTAGTGGATATTACCTAAATTGAAAGTGAAAATTTTAAAAAAATGATGGCACGCATGTATATGTACAGTAGTTGTGATTATGGCTTAAATTAAACACATAAAGAGAATAAGGTTAAGATATCACCAGAAATTTACCTTTTCCTTGTTGTCCTTTATGAAGCATTGATGTCTTGATTCTTGAAGGGAAGTTGTAGGTGATAGGCATTATTTTAAAAATGCAAACCAGTTAACTGTTGGAAAATGGATAATCAAATTATCTTGTTTTCTCAATGTTCTTGTCAGCCAACTATCGGTATTATTAAGTCGATTAGCTATTTTAGGAATTTTTAATTCGGATTGGTTTACTTTACAGTTGATTGATTACATCTATTTTGAAAAAAGCAACTACATCCTACTAGTTAACTATGTGCTCTTTGTTTTTCACAAAGTTTTATAAGCTCAGAAACAATTATTTTCCATGTGTTATTCTACCACCGAATAACAATAGTTTTGAATTAGATTTTGGCACATATATTAAAAACTTGTGGCCTCCGATTTTTGCTAAAATAGCAAGTGAGTTATGTTTACAACTTTTTAAGAATTACGACCATCGATTTTAATTTTCTTCAATGCTTTGTCCAAATTTTTGACTTTCTATTTTGGCACCATTCTCTATTATGCTTTTCTTCTGTTCTATTGCATTCTCCCTCATTAATGTTTGGCATTAAATGCAAGGTTCTTTTTCCTCATTACAAGGAAACTTAATTTCTTTTCTTTAAAACTCAATTATTATCGTGTCCAAGTGGTTAGTAGGTTAAAGTAATGGAGAATATTTTGAGAACCATGTTTGAAAATAATGTAAAGTGATCAATGTAACATCCCTGATTTTTCCCTAAAATATTAATGGGTATTTACGTATTCTTTAATATAAGGGTCGTATTGTAATGCTTTTAGAGAGTGACAATTTTTTAATTTCAATAGACTAGTAATGTTGTAAATACTTTAAAGTGGTATTTTGGTATTTATACGATCTTTGGTATTTATACGATTTTTCGTAGAATGGCATTTTGGTAATTCCAACCAAGTATCTTGGAAGTGTTTCTAAAACACTTGAGTCGTAGGTTGGAAGTGTTTTTAAAACACTTGAGTGGTAGGCTAAAAGTGTTTCTAAAACACTTGAGTGATAGGCTAGAAGTATTTTTAAACACTTGAGTGGTAGGTTAGAAGTATTTCTAAAACACTTGAGTGATGATTATGGTCTTGACTATCAAAAGGGAGGGGGAGTGATAAAAAAAATTTAGAAAGGAGAGAAGAAGAAGAAGAGAGAGGAAGAAGAGAGAGAAAGTGCAAGAGGAGAAAATCAAGGTAGGTTTTCTTGATCCAAATTCTTCTATAATCATCTTTTCTTCAATGGATTTCCTAATTCAAGGTATGGATGTAGGTTTTGGTGGTGAGAAATTGGTATACAAAGTTTAGGAAGCTTATTAAGGAAGGCTTAACACATACTCTCCACAAATTTTGATGCAATTTCTATGTTTTAAAAGTGATTAAATGTGAAATTGTGCAACATGTGGGCTGTATATTATGTGGATTTTTCTGTTCTGGTTATTTCGAATTTTTGGGCAAACTCAGTAATGATTTTAAAGAAAGTATCAACATAAGAATTGTAGATATGTGTCTCAAAAACTTATAGGCTCTGAGATCACCTAATTTAGAGACAATATGAGGGAAAGATGACCCAAGAAGTAAGAAGAGGTCACAGAACAAGAAGAGTCTGGAACCCAAAATTTGTAAATATGAGTACTTTTAGTGTTCGAATTTCTAGGACTAATCGGTAAGGCATTTGAAAATATGGTAAACATGAAAGTTGTAGGTAATTGTCTTCGATTTATACAAAAACCCAAATAACCTTAATCAGAGTTGAAATGAGAGAGTTATGTTCTGATTAGTGAGGGAAGATCACAGAACACGAAGAGTATGGAATCCAGAATTTGTAAATATGAGTTCATAATTGTTCAAATTTCTGGGCCTAATCTGTAAGGATTTTGAAAATATGATAAACATAGAGTTTGTAGGTAATTGTCTTAGCTTTACACAGACATAGAAATAACCTTAATCGGAGTTGAAATGAGAGATTTATGTTCTGATTTATGAGGGAAGGTCACAGAACACGGTCCAGCTATGTTCTGAGTTTCAAGGCCGTGTTTAGGGCTGGAAAACCTTATTTTTCACTATTTTCTATAGGAAAAAGAACCTTATTTTTTGAATGGATTTTAGAAACCAATTGACCAAGAGAAATACTTCTAATGTGATGGCTTTATATCACTAAAACATTATTTTCTTTACTTGATTTCAAAGGGCTTACATTGAATATTGATTTGAGATATTTTGAAAGAGTGATATAGATGGAAATACCTATTGAACATATGATTTGAAATATGCTCATGGTAAGAGTTGTGATGTATATTTATATAACTCATTGAGTATGAAAATGATGTTTTTGCATTGCATTTATTATTGATTGACAAGCGTAAAGCTCGTGGTGAGTTGCTTGGTGCATATGCATTACATTTGACTTGAGTGGACATCGATGAATATTGATGGGTTGTATGGTTGTGACGGTATCGGGTAAGACGCCCTACTAGCCTGAGTGAGCCAATGAGGCCACCCAACCAAATGAGAATAAAAGAGAAGCAATGAGTGAAAATGTGTGTTTTTATAGCTATGGAATGCGATGAGCATTGCGCAACATGATGTTTTTCATGCATTGAGTGTACTAGATCGCCGGGTGAGGCAGGTGTATTAAAAGTTATGATTTTTTTATAAAAGCTTGATATTTTCTATAGTTTATACAACTGAACATAACATCTATTTTTACATATTTTATTATAAAAGGTTGAGTCTACTGGGAACCCTATTCTCACTATTTTGAGGTGTTATGTTCAGATAAAAGGAAGTGAGATGCTTCCATGGACGTCATTTCCAGTAAAGATCCCGACGTCAGCACCACCCCCTTACCCTTTGTGTTTCAAGGTTAGTGTGCTGTATGGGGACTCTTGTATTTGTATTATAATTATGACTTGTATTGTATCATAAATACTTATGCGAGATTTGTAATATACATATATGGGTATTTATGCATATATATGAGAAATGTGATGAAAAGGAAAAAATGGTGTTACATAGTTGGTATCAGAGCAGGTTGATCCTCGGCGATAATTGGGTGGGTGGTCACCTAGGTTGACTTAGTGGAGTCTTACATGGTTATGCAGTAATGTTAAGTAAGGTAGCAGATAAATTTAGTAGGAAATTACTAGTGTTTCCTAACTATATACTTGAGTGGTGTGATGCTTACTGAAAGTTTTTTAAACCACTGTTGAGATTGATCACCTCGATAAAAACTGATATTTTGCTTCACTAATACAGTAAGTGATGGCACCACCAAGAAAGAATCTGAAAGGCAGCTCGGATGCTACTTTGAACAACATAGCTGCAGCTATGCAAGCTCAGGCAGTTACAATAAATCAAATTTTGTAGCATCTCCAGCAGATTACCACAGAAGGGATTGGAGGAAACCCGAGAAATGAGAGGAACTGTCAGAGAGACGAAAACAAAACTAGAGAAGGAAATGGATGGTCTGAATTCCTGAAGACTCGACCTCTGACTTTTATGGGTGGATATGAACCCATAACTGCTGAAAGGTGGCTGGTTAAACTGGAGAAAATGTTCAAAATCTTGAATTGTGCTGATGAGCAGAAGGTTAATTTTACGGCTTATATACTACAAGAGGAAGCTGAGTACTGGTGGAGAGGAGCCAGTGAACTATTAAGTCACCAAGGCCGTGAGGTTACCTGGTAAGTATTCTGAGAGACTTTCTTGGATAAATATTTCCCTAAAAGTGTAAGAGCTAAGAAGGAGATTGAATTCCTTCAGCTTAGACAAAACAACCGAACCGTGGAAAATACATTGCAAAATTTGAGGAATTGTCAAAGTTTTCATACTATATGAGAGATAATCTGAATAAATCGTGGAAAGCAATCAAATTTGAAGCAGCGTTGAATCCAGAAATCCATAATGCTATGGTGGGTTTTGAGATCCGAGAATTTTTTCCATTGATTAACAAATGTCGGCTGCTAGAGAAGAGCTTGAAGACAGTGGAAGAAGATAGAGAAAGACGGGTTCAGTGGAAGTGAAAGAGGGAATTTCCGATTGTAGATAGAAACCTCAAAGGAAAGGTTGTTATGAGGGGTAAACAACCTACAATGGTGGGACCTAAACCTTTTTCACAAAATTCAGTGACGGATCCGTGTGAGAAATGTGGACGATACCATAAAAATGGATCATGTTACTTCAATTCCATTACATGCTTCCAGTGTGGACAAAAGGGGCATATTGCACAGCAATGCCCACAAGGAAAGGGGAAAGGGATTGCACAACCTCAGCGGGCACCAAGAAGGGTTTTCACTTTGAGCAGTGCTGAAGCAAAATCCACTCCTGATCTAATGTAAGGTACATGTTATATCAACAATATATCTTTGATTGTCTTGTTTGATTTTGGTGCAAGTCATTCTTTTATAGCCATAGAATGTGTGGGGAAGTTACAACACCCTACTATTGAGTTACTGCATGAGTTAGTGGTAGTGACACCTACGGGAGGAAAAGTAGTTACCTCATTCGTGTGTTTGAATTGTTTTGTTGAGATGAGTAATAGATCTTTTGTAGTGGATCTGGTCTGTCTACCCTTGGACAGTATTGATGTCATCTTGGGTATGGATTGGTTAAGTAAGAACCGAGTCCTTTTGGATTGCTACAATAAGACTTTTGAGTTTCTTGCGAAGCCTCCGGAGAACCACAAGTATAGTGTTATCAGTGCTCATAGACTCAAGAAAGAGTTAAGAGAGGCAGACCTGAGTTGTGTCTTCCTGTATGCTATTAGTCCGAATACGAACCATGAACTACTTGGGATTCCGATAGTCAGTGAGTTTCCAGAGGTTTTTCCCTTTGAGATCTCCAAACTTCCACCGAAGAGAGAAGTGGAATTTGTAACATCCCGTAAATTTTATTTTTAAATAATAATATTTTGCTATTAACAAATATATTTTTATTTTTTAAAAAATGATTATATTCTGCTAAATGCAAGTGTATTTTTAATTAAAGTAATTATTTTTTTACTTGAAATAATTATATTGGCCTTTAATAAATTTTGTTGTATTTTTAAAAATATTCTTTCTTTTATTATGTATAAAGATATTTATTTTATGATTTATTTTATTAATATTTTTATCAAGCGAAATCATGATTTTAGAGTTAAACTAAAGTTTTATGAGAATGTAAATTTTTATAAATTTTTAGGATGTTTTAGGATGAAAAGCGATATTTATATGAATATATATGAAATAAAATAAAACTAAATCTAAATATTTAATTATTAAATAATAATAATTATTATTATAATAAAATAAAAATAAAAGGAGAATGGGGGAAGACGGACAGAAAACTGAAGCTGCAAATTCACGATTCTGTAATAGTGGAATAGTGATGAATAGTGGAGTGAATAGTATTAAATAGTAACCTTCAATTTCTCTCTAGATCTGGAGTGCCTATTGGCTTCCGATCTTCAAACTGAGGATACCACTGGATTCAGGACGGAGAATACTACGATTTTGATCGATTAATTTTTCAAATAAGCTGTTGAATCGCCGTAGATCTGAAGTAAAAAATTTCAAAAAAAGGTAAATTCTGAAACTCTTACTTAGAGACCTCCAATTGAAAATATGACACCGTAGATAGATTCAGGAGCTAGATAAACCTTAGGATATGAAATTTTTCAGCTATCTGACAACATTTTGTTTTTAGTGAATAATATTTTTCGGTGGTGAATAGTATTTTCTGCTGTGAATAGTGATCAAGCTCTCAGGGTCATTTTCTAAGTCTTTGGACCCTCCAAACACGTTTTTAAGGTCTAATTGATCAAAATCGAATTGGAAAAGTACATTTTAGGGTTGTCCAACCAGGAGCCCTACTCTGTGAGTAGATAATTCTTTCTATGACTTGACCCATGCTTTTCTTGAACTATAAATGTATTATTTTTTTGTTTATAAATTATTTATACTATTATAAGTTTATTAAATGTGTTAAAATATCTGTTATACTTACGAACTGGCATATAGTTCAAGAAGAGTATGGTTTTAGAAATGGATTTTGCAACACATTGAATATGTGATTCTAAATGTATTTATTATTATTTGATAAAGTGAATATTATATGCACGATGCATTGATTTGTAAAGTTATATACTTGTGAAAATAATGCATGTCATATTATAAATGAGATTGAATGGAAAGCGTAAAACTCATGGCGAGTTGCTTGATAATTTTACATGTATTTATATGTCTTCATGAATATCAGCTGGTTGTATGGCTTGTGACGGTACCGAATAAGGGACGCCCTATTAGCCTTAGTGAGCCAGGGGAGGGCCACTCTAACCGAGTGATAGTGGTAATGTGGGGGTGCAGGAGGGTGATGTACTCACATTCCCTTATCACTTATTGTGACTGTGGTCGAGGTCACTATGCGTATAGCAAATGAGTTATATTTTCATTGTATTGACCAAACGCCGAATGAGGCAGGTCATTTTACATTGAATGTGTGGGTTGACTAGATCGCCAAGTGAGGCAGGTCATTTTTAAATTGAGTGTGTGAGTTGACCAGATCGTCGAGTGAGGCAGGTCATTTTTAAATTAAATGTGCCAGACCACTGAGTGAGGCAGGTGCATTAAAAGTGATGATTTTATCTCCAAATCATAATATTTTACTATATCTTATACAGCTGAGCATAACAACATTTGTTTAATGATCATACCATGGTGCATATGGTTTTGGATATCTGAATATCCTTTGATTTGAGAATATTTGAAATATGGGTTCCATATGAATGTACTTCTGAACTGTATTTTCTATGTGACACATTTTAAAATATAAGTACATCCATATGTTGACCTAAGAGGTCATAGGAGGAATTATTTGCTCACTGAGTTGTCAAACTCACTACATGATATTTCCACATTTTTCATATGAGAATACAGAGTCTGATCCTACAGATAGGTGATCAGTTAGGTGTCATATTCTATGGGTGAGTCTACATTGCTTCCAAGGCTCACGGTTTTTGAATTATATTGTGTTTGTATTCTAGAGTGCTCAAAACGCTATAGGCAAGATCCCTGTTTCTGCTGTACTTTGATGTTTATAGACTTGGTCTGTATATTATGTATACATGAGAGAAATGATAAAGAATTGAATTGTGCATATTTATGGACATTATCTGATTGCGGAAAAAAATGTTTATTTTACGTAATGTAAATTGGGGGCATTACAAGTTGGTATCAGAGCATTAGGTTTCCCTGTGGCTAACAGAGTAAAGAATTCTGTAGTAGGAATTTGAGTATGGGTATGTAACTGCAGACATATTTATACTCACGGTGCTGTTATAGAATTCTATAGGGTGTCATCCTTTTCTTCCTTCTAACTCTTTTCCTTAGGTATGCGAGGTTTAAACATCTATGCGTATGTCCTAGATAGTACCTTTTGTGTGTGGACTACTAGTTCAGCTTTTGAACTTGTTTTGACGAAAAGTGATAAAGTGAACCCTCTTGAAAAATTAGCTGAAAAGAAGAAAATTCTATCCAAACACAAAGGGAATGGCTTGTTTGGATGTCAAGAAGGTTTGAATTGATTGTTTGATTTGCTTATGTGAAACAATATGGCAAATGGATAATATAATATTGATAGTGGGTTATGATGTGATCGAGATTGTTAACTCCAAGATAATGATTTGAAATAAAGTGAGTGCTTTGAAATATATTTAAATCTCTTTTTGGATGGATGAGTTGGAATCTATATATATATTAATGGATTTGGTAAGTTGTGGGGTGGATTGAATTTGAGAGCGGAGAATCTATAAAGATAATATTTTCAATGATATATTTTGTTGATATAAGGAATTCGAAGACAATTTGATTTTCAATAATACTATGTATAAGCATTATGATAAAGGAAGGTTTACTCATGGAAATTTAAAATTTAAGGTATGGAAAATGGGTAATTCATGTGAAGGACTCTTGGATAGACATAAATTTTTCATGATTGATTGTTAAGATATTGCATAAGCATGTTAAAGAATAAAGTCAAAATAGCTTAAAATTGTTTAAGTGTTTTGAAGTGTGATCTTGCAGTATGAAGATGTCATCAATAGCAAACAATGTTATTAAAGGAGTTGCAAGTAGTGAGCAATCATGGAAGCAAGTACCCAGTATTTTAATTTCACCTTTAGCGACCATAAGTTATTACAAAAAGGGGTGCTAAGGATATTTGGCAGTGGTGAGAGATGTTAATATAAAGTATATTAATGTAGATCAGATTCCAGTAGTTAGGAAATTTCCTGATGTATTTTAAGAAGAATTGCCTAGATTACCCTCGAAATGAAAAATAGAATTTGATATTGATTTACTTCTTGGAACCCAACTAATATCTATATCCCTATATAGAATGATATCGATTGAATTTAAAAAAAAATAGTTATAAGACTAGTTAGATAAGGGATTTAAATTCCTTAGTACTTTTATTTGGAGTGCTCCAGTTCTATCTGTGAAAAAAAAGATGGATCACTATGACTATGCATAAATTATAGAGAGGTGAATAAGTTGATAGTGTGGAATAAATACCCATTACCTCGTATAGATGATCTTTTTGATCAGTTACAAGGTGCTCAATGTTTTTCAAAATTTGATTTGAGATATGAGTAACATTAATTAAGGATAAGAGAAGAGGATGTACGAAAATTTTCTTTTAGGACTCATTATATGCATTATGAGTTCTTGGTGATGTCATTTAGTTTGACAAATATCCTAACTGCATTTATAGCTTTAATGAATAGTAATTAGGTCATCTCTGGATCAACTTGTTATTATATTTATTGATGATATACTATAATATTTCAAAAGTTCAGAGGATCATAAGCAACATTCAAAGATAGTTTTACCAACTCTAAGGGAGTATAGTTGGTAAAGATGGTATCCAAATAGACTCTAAGAAAGTAAAAGTGGTACAATAATAGCTACGCTTTACTACATCTAAAGATGAAGATCCAAATCCAATTTGCGCTTCTTGCGGTTGTCTGCCGTCCATTCTATTTGAGCCATAGTTGGATCAGGTACATGAACATATGCTTGTAAATCATCAATCAACTCCTTAGCATTTGAAGCCGATATGAGAATTCGTCGTGCTGAGTATGAGATGAACTTTTGTTCTACAACATGATCAAGGAAAGACAACAGACCATCAAAGAAGTGGTTAACATTTAACAAACCTATCGGTTTGTGATGCATATTTAGTTGTGCCCAAGATACTATTTGGAAAATCTCTTCTAAAGTACCGAAAACCCCTAGTAAGGCAATGAAGGCATCAGCATTGCTCATCATTCTAGCCATGCGCTCATGCATGAATGCAACCCTAAATTCTTCTCCAATTTTCTTTCCTATGATGTTAAATGGAGCTAGAGCTATAGGAATAATACCTAGAACTTGGCATCGTCCTACATAGGCAGCTGTAGACACACACCCCATTAATCCACAGTTACCTCCACCATAGGCTAAATAAATTTTTCTCCTGGCCAGTACCATACCCAGGTTTTGTGCAGCTTTCACATACTCTCCATCTTTTCTAGGACTGGAACCACAAAAGACACAAATATTTTGAAATTGACGAAATGCGATTCTCTCCATAGCTACACACACCTTAACATAGAGTATGAAAGTAATGAAATTAACGTGTGCATTTATAGAACTCAGAGAATGGCATACTTATGATAGCTATGTGAATAGGCCAGGAATAATTAGAACAGTATGTGAGTGATTGGTGGATATTAGCTAAATTGAAGGTGAAATTTTCAAAAAAATGACGGCAAGCATGTATATGTACAACAGTTGTGATAGTCGCTCATATTAGGCACATAAAGAGAATAAGGTTAAGATATTACTAGAAATTTGTCTTTTCCTTGTTGTTCTTGATGAAGCATTGATGTCTTGATTCTTGTAGGGAAGTTGTAAATAATAGGTGTAATTGTAAAAAAAAAGAGTGAAAATGCAAACAAGTTAGTTGTTGAAGAGGGACAATCAAATTATTTATTTTGTTTTCCTAATGTTCTAGCCAATCGACTATCGGTATTATTAAATCGACTAGCTACTTGGAGAAATTTTAATTTGGATTGATTATTTTACTGTAGATGGATTATATTTATTTTGAAGCAATCAACTGCATCCTACCGGTTAACTACGTATTTTTTTATTTTCACAAACTTTTATAAGCTCAGAAATGCTTATTTTCCATGTGATATTATTCCAACGAATGACAGTAGCTTTGAATTAAATTTTGGCATATATATTCAAAATTTACGGCCACCGATTTTTGTTGAAATAACAGCTAGATTTGTTTACAGATTTTCAAGAATTACGGCCACCGATTTTAATTTTATTTCAATGCTTTGTCCAAATTTCTAACTTCCTATTTTGGCACCATGCTCTATTAAGTATTCCACATTTTTTGCTGCATTGTCCTACATTAATAGTTGGTATTAAATACAAGATATTTTTTCCATATTATAAGAAAGGTTAATTTCTTTTCTTTGAAACTCAGTTATTATGGTGTCCAATTGGTTAGTAGGTTAAAGTAATAGAGATTTTGAAAGGAGTGGACAGGTGATGACCTTATGATGTTTTGACGAATGTAATCAAGAGAATTAGTGGTGTTGAAGTTCTTGAGTAATAAAATATGGGAAGTAGGATTTAAATTAATCTTTGAACTCTTAATTTGAAAATATGGAAAATAATATGAGAATCATGTCTGAAAATAATGTAAGTGATTAAGATATTTGTGTTAAAGGTTTATATTATGCTAAATTGAGTCTAGTATCTAGGATGTGAATTATGTTGAAATTAAAAATTCATGTATGAGTAATTGTTAGGAAAAATCTTCTTGAAATAATTGGGTGAATTAAACAGGATTAATATAAGTTAGAATGATGTGCTTTTAGATATGATAGAGGAAATATTTGATATTTTTGATAATGAATTTATTGGTGTTAATAAAAAGGTATAGAGTTACTGTGATGAGGTAAGTTAGAATTGTTAGATATGTGCCAATGGTACATAAACGTTAAAAATGATTGGTGGATTTATTGCTATGTATGTTTAACATATTGATTAATGGATTGTAGGATAAAAATAGATGATAGATTCAGATGATGCTATTCATGGGATGATGTTGACATGTGAGAATCAAATATGACTTAATAGAAGTCTGGAATAAGAAAGGTAGTTATCCCAATATGGATGTGAATATGTTCTTTTATGAGTGTGTTTTCTAATATCGATCCATAGATATATCCATGCGAGCTTGAGGATATAAAGTGAAATTGATTAGAAAAATGAATACAAATAATTCAATACAGGCCAAAAGTCTAAAGGAATCATGAATGTTGAGCACTAGAAATTATCAGTTGGTGACCACATATTTTTGAAGGATTCACCAATGAAAGAGATAATGAGGTTTAGAAATAAAAAAAAAAGCTTTAGTATATAAGCTCTCTTGGAAAAAAAAACTTGAATAAAGTGGGCATAGTAGTATATTACCTAGCCTTGCCATCAGGATTGAGTAATGTGGATATAGACTTTCTTGCATCAATTCTAAGGAAGTACCTATTGTTGGACAATAATTTGGCTTAACTATGGGTACAATTGACGCTTATTGTTGATCGACAAGTGAAGAACTTATGGATGAAAAAAATCCCTATAGTTAAGATATATGGCAAAATCACTCAAGTGAAGAGACATATTAAAAAGTAAAGAAGATATATATAAAAGATATCCCCAATTATTTGAGTAATAAGGTTGGTAACTCCGAATTATGCCTTGATTTCATTCTCTACATGTGGTATGATGGGCTGAAATTCGGGGACCGAATTTTTTAAGGGGGAAGAATGTAACATCCTGTAATTTTTATTTTTAAATAATATTTTGCTATTAACAAATATATTTTTATTTGTTTAAAAGTGATTATATTATGCTAAATGCAAGTAAATTTTTAATTAAAGTAATTATTGTTTTACTTGAAATAATTATATTACCCTTTAATAAATTTTGTTGTATTTTTAGAAATATTCTTTCTTTTATTATGTATAAAGATATTTATTTTACGATTTGTTTTATTAATATTTTTATCAAGAAAAATTATGATTTTAGAGTTGAACTAAAGTTTTATGAGACTATAAATTTTTAAAAAAATTTAGGATGTTTTAGGATGAAAAATGATATTTATATGAATATATATGAAATAAAATAAAAATAAATCTAAATATTTAATTATTAAATAATAATAATAATTATTATAATAAAATAAAAATAAAAATAAAAGGAGAATGGGGGAAGACGGACAGAAAACTGAAGCTGCAAATTCACGATTCTGTAATAGTGGAATAGTGATGAATAGTGGAGTGAATAGTGATAAATAGTAACCTTCAATTTCTCTCTAGATCTGGAATACCTATTGGCTTCTGATCTTCAAACTGAGGATACCACTGGATTCAGGACGGAGAATACTATGGTTTTGACCGATTAATTTTTCAAATCAGCCGTTCAATCGCTGTAGATCTGAAGTAAAAAATCACATAAAAAGGTAAACTCTGAAACTCTTACTTAGAGACCTCCAATTGAAAATCTGACACCATAGATAGATTTAGGAGACAGATAAACCTTAGGATATAAAGTTTTTCAGCTATCTAACAATTTTTTTCTTAGTAAATAGTGTTTACCAGCAATAAATAATGTTTCCGGTGGTGAATAGTATTTTTCGGCTGTGAATAGTGACCAAGCTCTCAGGGTCATTTTCAAAATCTTTGGACACTCCAAACACATTTTTAAGGTCTAATTAGTCAAAATAAGATTGGAAAAGTATATTTTAGGGCTGTCCAATCAGGAGCCCTACCCTGTGAGTAGATAATTCTTTCTATGACTTGCCCCATGCTCTTCTTGAACTATAAATGTATTATTGTTTTGTTTTTAAATTATTTATGTTATTATAAGTTTATTAAATGTGTTAAAATATCTGTTATACTTACGAACTGGCACATAGTTCAAGAAGAGTATGATTTTAGAAATGGATTTTGGAACACATTGAATATGTGGTTCTAAATGTATTTATCATTATTTGATAAAGAGAATATTATGTGCACGATGCATTGGTTTGTAAAGTTATATACTTGTGAAAATGATGCATGTCATATTATAAATGAGATTGAATGGCAAGCATAAAGCTCATGGCAAGTTGCTTGATAATTTACATGTATTTATATGTATTGATGAACATCGGCTGGTTGTATGGCATGTGACAGTACCGAATAAGGGACGCCCTATTAGCTTGAGTGAGCTGGGGGAAGGCCGTTCCAACCAACTGACAGTGGTAATGTGGGGGTGCAGGAGGGTGATGTACTCACAATCCCTGATCACTTATTGTGATTGTGGTCGAGGTCACTATGCGTATAGCAAATGAGTTATATTTTCATTGCATTAACCAGACACCGAATGAGGCAGGTCATTTTAAATTGAGTGTGTGGGTTGACCAGATCGCCAAGTGAGGCAGGTCATTTTTAAATTGTGTGTGTTGGTTGACCAGATCACCGAGTGAGGCAGGTCATTTTTAAATTCAGTGTGCTAGACCGCTGAGTGAGGCAAGTGCAATAAAAGTGATGATTTTATCTCCAAATCATAATACTTTACTATAGCTTATACAGTTGAGCATAACAATATTTGTTTAATGATCATACCATGGTGCATATGGTTTTGGATATTTGAATATCCTTTGATTTGAGAATATTTGAAATACGGGTTCCATATGAATGTACTTCTGAACTGTATTTTCTATGTGACACATTTTAAAATATAAATACATCCATATGCAGACCTAAGAGGTCATAGGAGGAATTATTTGCTCACTGAGTTGGCAAACTTACTACATGATATTTCCATATTTTTCAGATGAGAATACAGAGTCTGATCCTATAGATGTGTGATCAGTTAGGTGACATATTCTGTGGGTGAGTCTACATTGCTTCCAAGGCTCACGGTTTTTGAATTATATTGTGTTTGTATTCTAGAGTGCTCTGAATGCTACAGGCAGGATCCCCGTTTTTGCTGTACTTTGATGTTTATAGACTTGGTCTGTATATTATGTATACATGAGAGAAATGATAAAGAATTGAATTGTGCATATTTATGGACATTATCGGATCGCGAAAAAGAAATGTTTATTTTACGTAACGTAAATTGGGGGCATTACAAGTTGGTATCAGAGCATTAGGTTTCCCTGTGGCTAACAGATAAAAGAATTCTATAATAGGAATTTGAGTATGGGTATGTAACTGTAGACATATTTATACTCACGGTGCTGTTATGGAATTCTATAGGGTGTCATCCTTTTCTTTCTTCTAACTCTTTTCCTTAGATATGCGAGGTTTAAACATCTATGCGTATGTCCTAGATGGTACCTTTTGTGTGTGGACTACTAGTTCAGCTTTTGAACTTGTTTTGACGAAAAGTGATAAAGTGAACCCTCTTGAAAAATTAGCTGAAAATAAGTGACAAAGGGAATGGCTTGTTTGGATGTCAAGACGGTTTGAATTGATTGTTTGATTTTTTTATGTGAAACAATATGACAAATGGCTAATATAATATTGATAGTGGGTTATGATGTGATCAAGATTGTTAACTCTAAGATAATGATTTGAAATAAAGTGAGTGTTTTGAAATAGATTTAAATCTCTTTTTGGATGAATGAGTTGGAATCTATATATATATATAAATGGATTTGGTAAGTTGTGGGGTGGATTGAATTTGAGAGCAGAGAATCTATGAAGATAATATTTTTAATGATATATTTTGTTGATATAAGGAATTCAAAGACAATTTGATTTTCAATAATACTATGTATAAGCATTATGATAAAGGAAGGTTTACTCATGGAAATTTAAAATTTAAGGTACGGAAAATGGGTAATTCATGTGAAGGACTCTTGGATAGACATAAACTTTTCATGATTGATTGTTAAGATATTTCATAAGCATGTTAAAGAATAAAGTCAAAATAGGTTACAATTGTTTAAGTGTTTTGAAGTGCGATCTTGCAGTATGAAGATGTCATCAATAGCAAACTGTAACAACTCCATTTAAGTATCAATTTTTTTTTAAAAACACCATGAAGTTATTACCTCGTTACAACTTAACTCAATATAACATTTATTTAATTTATACAATACAGAGTTTCCATACATGTCATTAATCAAAACATACGTACAACATATCAAACACATAAAAGTCTACATCTTATTTATTCTGGTTGACCAATTCCGGAGATACAGGTGCGGGTGGTTGCACCTTCACCGGGATCTAAGCCAACTCGACCACAAACTTTTTATTTGCTTCTGGGATCTTCCCAACATAAAGTACTCGATCCAATGTGCACTAAAAGCCAGAGCTATAGAAAAATCTGCATAACTAATTTTCTGAACATGATTTGAAAATATAGTCAGAATTAAATCCCAGTAAGTTCAACAATAAATCATCATCAATATAACTCATCACATCATGTTCAGCTGTATAAACTACATAAAATATCTTTGGTCACATGAATGCATTATATCTATGTACATAAGAATCATACAATAATAATATGTATGACAAGAGTAACTATTTTTAGAATATCATATGATGGCCAACAACTTATTCTCATTTCAAGCTACCTCGGTCAGGGTGAGTATCCTCTACTCTTCGGTACGGGCTTTTCTCGCTCCATCCGACATGGCACACTTTCTCTTTCTTTTCTCATAATCATAATCATAACCGTTGGTAGGGCGTCCCCTACTGGTGCACCACACGGATTGCCATGTGACCGTGCTCATTTCTTTTCTTTTCACAATGATAGCCAAAAATATGCTTTCAATAACAAGTATGTTCATCAAAATATAATTATTACCAAAAATCATTGGTAATCATGCCATGAACATAACCATTTCAAATATCACTTTATAAAATATTTCCATGTCAAAATTTCACACTTAAGATGGTAAGAAGTTCATACAATGGCAATGGCTATGGCTATACTAGTCATTTATTAAGATTCATCTTCTTTTTTAAATACTAATTTTATTTCTTTATTTTCTTGATGCATGTTTTCATCCTATTTAACCTTCTCTTACTAATCAGAGCATAACTCCCTCAATTTAACTCTGATGTAGGTGCTCTTGGTGTCAATTTCAAGATAAAACAATTCTCTAAAACTATTATGTTGAATATTGTAGCGAAATATTAAGAAATCAAGGTGATATTACTCCCTAAATGTATAGGTTATTTCTTCTCGGTTAGGTTCTGACCTCTACCTACTAATCGGACCATATCTACCTCATATGGACTCCAAATTGAGTGATTCCAGTGGCTAAAAATCCATGACACACATATCTATAATTATTATGTTAACCATGTATTTTAATTCCATATAGATAATTCCCAGAAATTAAAATACAGAAGCTGTCCTAACATATTCTTCCCTAATGAACCATTTTCTGACCTTTGACTACTAATAAGCTCATATCTTCCTCATATGGACTCCAAATTGAATGATTCCAGTGGCTAAATATCCATGAAACACATAGATATAATTCTTATGTTAACTATTTATTTTAATTCCATATAGATAATTCCCAGAAATTAAAACACAGAAGCTATCCTAACATATTCTTCCCTGACAAACCATTTTCTGACCTTTGCTTACTAATCAGAACATATCTACCACATATGGACTCCAAATTGAATGATTCCAGTGGCTACAAATCCATGACACACATAGCTATAATTATTATGTTACAAATTTATTTTAATTCCATACAAATAATTTCCAGAAATAAAAATACAGAAGTTGTCCTAACATATTCTTCCCTGATGAACCATTTTCTGACCTTTGACTACTAATCGGATCATTTCTACCTCATATGGACTCCAAATTGAATGATTCTGGTGGCTAAAAATCCATGACATATATATCTTTAATTCTTATGTTAACCATTTATTTTAATTCCCTACAAATAATTCTCAAAAATTAAAACACAGAAGCTATCTGAACATATTCTTCCCTGATGAACCATTTTCTAACCTTGGCTTACTAATCGGAACATATCTTCCTCATATGAACTCTAAATTGAATGGTTACAGTGGCTAAAAATCCATGACACATATATCTATAATTCATATGTTAACCATTTATTTTAATTCCTTATAGATTGTTCCCATAAATTAAAACACCAAAGCTTAAAATTCTGCCACCCATAGCCATACCCATGCAGAACTATCTACACCAACCTAAGTATTCAAACATACATCACATGCAAGATCAATATGTAACATGATATAGCAACATCATGACCAATCATAAAAGTTCTAAGATCAAAATCTCATATAAATATTATAAGTTTCAAAATTTTTCTTCAAAAAGAAATATTGTTAAACTTACTTGGAGCACTTAGTCCCCTAGACTTCTCCTTCCTCTTTCTTCCTTTCTTCCTCTCCTTTCCTCACTCTACCTTGCTTCTATTTTTTCCTCTCCCTCACTTGGACGAAATTATAATGTTGTAAGGGTGGTTTTTCTTAGATAGACCACCAAATAATTCACTTTTCATGATCATGGGTCTACCTTATCACAATTAGGATACACTTTGTTGAATTTTTGGAAAACAAACAACTTATGTTCTTGTCTTCCTCTTCCTTAGTCAAGATATGCATAGGAAAAGGAGATTTGTATTTCGAAAATTATGATGATATGTTCTTAAGATAAGGGACAAGGTCCCTTTGATTTAGGGATTCTTTTCCATTTTCTTTTGTCTTAAACAAGTATGATAGGTTTGCCTTTTTAGGTGGCAAATTTCTAGCCCTTGAATCTCCATTATTTGGTTGATATTATTTGTGTGGGATAGGAATGTTTTGTCCTAATGCCATGTATTATCATACCACTTGCTAAAATTATGAGTGTAGGATATAGATGTTTTTGTCCTAAAGTGTAACAACCTCTTTTTTTTTTTCCTTTATTATTATACAATATTGAGTTTACATACACGTCATTAATCAAAACAAACGTATAACATATCAAACACAGATATTTACATCTTGTTTATTTTGGTTGACCAATTCCGGAGATACAGGTGCGGGTGGTTGCACCTTCACCGGGATCTGAGCCAACTCGACCACAAACAACTTATTTGATTCTGAAATCTGCCCAACATAAAGTAACTCGATCCAATGTGCACTAAAAGCCAGAGCCTTAGCAACAAAAGCTGCATAATTAATTTTCTGAACATGATATGGAAATATAGTGAGAATTAAATCCCAGTAAGTTCAACAATAAATTATCATCAGTAAAGCTCATCACGTCATGTTCAGCTGTATAAACTACAGAAAATATCTTTGGTCACATGAATGCATTATATCTATGCACATAAGAATCATACTGTAATGATATGTATGACAGGATTAACTATTTTCAAAATATCATATGATGGCCATCAACTTATTCTCATTTCAAGCTACCCCGGTCAGGGTGAGTATCCTCTACTCTCTGGTACGGGCTTTTCTCGCTCCGTCCGACATGGCCCACTTTCTCTTTCTTTTCTCATTGTCATGATCATAACCGTTGGTAGGGCGTCCCCTACTGGTGCACCACACGGATTGCCATGTGACCGTGCTTATTTCTTTTCTTTTAACAATGATAGCCAAAAATATACTTTCAATAACAAGTATGTTCATCAAAATATAATTATTACCATAAATCATTGGTAATCATGCCATGAACATAACCATTTCAAATATCACTTTTTAAAATATTTCCATGTCAAAATTTCATACTTAAGATGGTAAGAAGTTCATACAATGGCAATGGCTATGGCTATACTAGTCATTTATTAAGATTCATCTTCTTTTTTTAAATACTAATTTTATTTCTTTATTTTCTTGATGCAGGTTTTCATCCTATCTAACCTTCTCTTACTAATCAGAGCATAACTCCCTCAATTTAACTCTGATGTAGGTGATCTTGGTGTCCATTTCAAGATAAAACAATTATCTAAAACTATTATGTTGTAGATTGTAGCGAAAAATTAAGAAACGAAGGTGATATTATTCCCTCAAAGTACAGGATAGTTCTTCTCGGATAGGTTCTGACCTTTACTGACTAATTAGACCATATCTCCCAAATTGGAACTCCAAATTGCATTATTCCAGTTGGTAAAAATCCATGAGCCATATATATATAATTGTTATGTTGGCGCGCTATTTTAATTCCTTACAGAATATTCCCAGAAATTCAAAAACTAAAGCATTAATAACATACTCTTCCCTGAATAAACATTTTCTGACCTCTGCTTACTAATCGGATAATATCTACCTCATATGAACTCCAAATTGCATAATTCCAGTGGGTATATTTCCACGAGACATAGATATATAACTTTCATGTTAACCATTTATTTTAATTCCATACAGATAATTCCCAGAAATTAAAATACAAAAGCTGTCCTAACATAATCTTCCCTGATGAACCATTTTCTGACCTTGGATTACTAATCGGACCATATCTACCACATGTGAACTCCAAATTGAATGATTCCAGTGGCTAAAAGTCCATGACACACATATCTTTAATTCTTATGTTAACCATTTATTTTAATTCCCTACCAATAATTCCCAGAAATTAAATTACCGAAGCTATCCTAACATATTCTTCCCTGATGATTCATTTTCTGACCTTTGACTACTAATCAGACCATAGCTACCTCATATGGACTCCACATGGAATGATTCCAGTGGCTAAAAATCCGTGACACATATATCTTTAATTCTTATGTTAACCATTTATTTTAATTCCCTACCAATAATTCCCAGAAATTAAATTACCGAAGCTATCCTAACATATTCTTCCCTGATGATTCATTTTCTGACCTTTGACTACTAATCAGACCATAGCTACCTCATATGGACTCCAAATGGAATGATTCCAGTGGCTAAAAATCCGTGACACATATATCTTTAATTCTTATGTTAACCATTTATTTTAATTCCTTATAGATTGTTCCCAGAAATTAAAATACCGAAGCTTAAAATTCTGTCAACCATAGCCATACCCATGCAGAACTATCTACACCAACCTAAGTATTCAAACATACATCACATGCAAGATCAATATGTAACATGATATAGCAACATCCATGACCAATCATCAAAGTTCTAAGATCAAAATCTCATATAAATATTATGAGTTTCAAAGGTTTTCTTCAAAAAGAAATATTGTTAAACTTACCTGGAGCACTTAGTCTCCTAGACTTCTCCTTCCTCTTTCTTCCTTTCTTCCTCTCCTTTCCTCACACTACCTTGCTTCTATTTTTGCTCTCCCTCACTTGGACGAAATTCTAATGTTGTAAGGGTGGGTTTTCTTATATAGACCACCAAATAATTCACCTTTCATGATCATGGGTCTACCTTATCACAATTAGGATACACTTTGTTGAATTTTTGGAAAACAAACAACTTATGTTCTTGTCTTCCTCTTCCTTAGTCAAGATATGCATAGAAAAAGGAGATTTGTATTTTGAAAATTATGATGATATGTTCTTAAGATATGGGGCAAGATCCCTTTGATTTAGGGATTCATTCCTTTTTCTTTTGTCTTAATCAAGTATGATAGATTTGCCTTTTTAAGTGGCAAATTTCTAGCCCTTGAATTTTCCTTACTTAACTAAAATTATTTGTGTAGGATAATGATGTTTTGTCATAATGCTATGTATTATTACCCACTTGCTAAAGTTATGAATGTAGGATATAGATGTTTTTGTCCTAAAGCCTTGTATTATTATGCCACTTGCCAAAATGATGAATGTAGAATCACACCACTTGTCAAATTTTTGTCTTAATGCCATGTCACTTAATCTTGATTACACTAATATTTCATCACTTTAATTTTATTTTTATTTTTATTTTTCCTCTTGGGTTTGGGCTCATTCTTGCCCATTTTCCTTACTTTGGTTAAAATTCTTCCTTTCATATTGGGCTTGGTCACATTTTCATGATTTTTGGGCTATCGGTCCAATTTCTATATCCTAGTCCAAGTCTATGTTTTATTTCTTCCTTGGCCTATCCTATTGGCTTGCTAAAAATTCATGTGAAGTAGAAAAACTCTATATGAAGTGTCTATAGGTTAAAGCCCAATTACGAGTGGAGATACTAAACTCAGTAACTTTTGCTCTTAAATTAAGAAAGATTACCCTAATCCGATCTTCTTGAAATTTTAAGACCTTTACTTACTTCACAAAAATTTATCTTTCTTTACCTAAGAATTTCACCTTTCTTTAACATGTTTATTTCTAATATTTCCTCTTAGGTTTTCTTTCTTTACCTATTCCATTAATATTAGAACATTTCTATGCATATATGTAAGGTGAAGAATTTCTAAGGAAAATATCTAAAAATTACGGGATGTTACATTCTTCCCCCCTTTAAGAAATTCGGTCCCCGAATTTCAATCCATCCTACCACATGTAGGGAATGAAATTAAGGCATTATTCAGAGTTACCAAGCTTATTACCTAAATAATTAGAGATATCTTTTCTGTATGACATCTTTACTTTTTAATATGTCTATTCACTTGAGTGATTTTGCCATATAACTTAACCATAAGGATTTCTTTCAATCATAAGTTCTTCCATTGATATCCTCTAGCCCGTATGAATATATCTATGGGTCGATATTAGAAAACACACATATAAAGGAACATATACACCTTCATATTGTGTAACTATCTTTTCTTATTCCAAACTTCTATCAAGTCAAATTTTTTTTTTTTTCATATATCAACATCATCCCCTGAATATCATCATCTTAATCTATCATCTATTTTTATCCTCAAATCCTTTAATCAATATGTTAAACATACATAGCAATAAATCCTTCAAACCTTTAATAACGTTTATGTACCATTGACACATGTCTAATAATTCCAACTTACCTCATCACAGTAATTCTATACAAGCTTATTAACACCATTAAACTCATTGTCAAAAATTTCAATTATTTCTTCTATCATATCCAAAAGCACCTCATTCTAGCTTATGCCAATCCCATTTAATTCACCCAATCATTTGAAGAAGATTTGTGTTTTTTTTTTCCTAACAATTACTCATACATGAATTCTCAATTCCAACATAATTCACATCCTAGATACTAGACTCAATTTAGCATGATATAATCCTTTAACATAAATATCTTGATAACCTACATTATTTCCGGACATGGTTCTCAGAATATTCTCTATATTTCCAAATTAAGAGTTCAAAGACTAACTTAAATCCTACTTCCTATATTTTATTCCTCGAGAACTTCAACACCACTAATTCTCTTGATTACATTCGTCAAAACACCATAAGACCATCATCCGTCCATTATTTTCAAACCTTTCATTATTTTAACCTATTAACAACTTAGACACCATAACAACCAAGTTTCAAAGGAAGAAATTATCTTTAATTGTAATGAGGGAAAATAACCTTGCATTTAATGCCAACCGTTAATGAGTGAAACAGATGAAAAGCATAATAGAGAATGGTTCCAAAAGCGAAAGTCAAAAGTTTTGACAAAGCATTGAAAAATATTAAAATCGGTGGCCGCAATTCTTGAAAATCTGTAAACAAAATTTATCTATGATTTCAACAAAAATCGGTGGCCGCAAATTTTGAATATATGTGTCAGAATCTACTTTAAATCTATTGGTATTCGGTGGAAAGATATCACATGGAAAAAGAAACATTTATGAGCTTATAAAAGTCTGTGAAAATCAAAGAATATGTAGTTAACTGGTAGGATGCAGTTGATTGCTTCAAAATAGATGTAATTAATCAACTGTAAATTAACTAGTCCAAATTAAAATTTCTCAAAATAGCTAGTCGACTTAATAATACTGATAGTCGACTGGCGAAAACATTGAGAATACAAAATAAATCATTTGATTGCATTTTTTTATTTTTATTTTTTACTTTTTTTTTTTGACGGCTATCACCTAGAACTTTTCTACAAGAATCAAAACATCAATGCTTCATCAAAGACAACAAGATAAAGACAGATTTCTGGTGATATCTTATCTTATACTCTTTATGTGCTTAATATGGGTCACAGTCATACTACTGTACATATACATGCTTGCCGTCATTTTTGAAAATTTTTTATTTTATTTTTTTTATTTACCTTTAATTTAGTTGATATCCACCAATCACTCACATAGTTGTTCTAATAATACCCGGCCTATTCGCATAGCTATTATAAATATGCCTTTCTCTTAGTTCTATAAATACTTACATTAGTATCTTTGTCTATTCTCAAAGTTAAGGTGATAGAAATTATGGAGGGAACAACATTCCGTCAGTTTCGAAATATCTGTGTCTTTTGTGGTTCCAGTCCTGGAAAAGATGAGGAGTATGTTAAAGCAGCACAAAATCTGGGTATGGTGCTGGCTAGGAGAAAAATTCATTTAGTGTATGGTGGAGGTAACTGTGGGTTAATGGGTTGTGTGGCTACAGCTGCACATGCAGGGGGATGCCAGGTTCTAGGTATTATTCCTACAGCTCTAGCTACATCCAGCAATATAGGGAAGACAATTGGGGAAGAATATAGGGTAGTTTCCATGCATGAACGCATGGCTAGAATGATGAGCAATGCTGACGCATTCATTGCCTTACCAGGTGGTTTTGGTACTTTAGAGGAGATTTTCCAAATAGTCTCTTGGGCACAACTAAATATGCATCACAAACCGATAGGTTTGTTAAATGTTAATCACTTCTTTGATGGTTTGTTATCTTTTCTAGATCAAGCTGTGGAACAGAGGTTTATCTCACACTCAGCACGACAAATTCTCATCTCAGCTTCAAATGTTGAGGAGTTGATTGATGCTTTACAAGCCTATGTTCATGTACCTGATCTAACTATTACTCCAGTAGAATGGACGGCAGATAACCGCAGGAAGCGTAAATTGGATTTGGATCTTCATCTTTAAATGTAGTAAAACGTAGCTATTATTGTACTACTTTTACTTTCTTAGACTCTACTTGTATACCATATTTACCAACCATACTCCTTTAGAGTTGGTAAAACTATCTTTGAATGTTGCTTATGATCCTCTGAACTTTTGAAATATTCTAGTATATCAACCATATATATAATAAAAAATTGTTCCAAAGATGACCTAATTACTATTCATTAAATTTATGAATGCAGCTAAAGGTTTGTCAATTAAATGCATCACCAAGAAGTCATAATGCCCATAATAAGTCCTACATCCTCTTCTCTTATCCTTAATTAATGTTACTCATATCCCAAATCTATTTGTGGAAAAATATTGAACACCTTATAACTGGTCAAACAGGTAATCTATACGAGCTAATGGGTTTCTATTCTACATTGTTACCTTATTCAACTGTCTACAATCTATGCATAGTGATAGTGATCCATCTTTCTTTTTCACAAATAGAACTAGAGCACTCCAAATAAAAGTACTAGGGCATTTAAATCCCTTGTCTAACAAGTCTTGTAAATTTTTTTTTCCAGTAACTAGAATAATTCTTTTCTGATGTGGAAATACTGCAACCACGGAGCATACTAAGATTTTTCAAATAAAACCGGCACTTTCAAAACTTCTTGGAAATTTTATATGAGTACTAGGGTAAATTCCATGTTAAAATTCCACACTAATATCTCGGTAACTGGATAGTAATTGTACTCTGTAAACAGCGCACCAGAAAAGTTCCCAGGAAAGAGAGGTGGGTCACTAATGGACACGCTTAAGTACCAAGTCTTTCCTTGCCAGAGCTTTCCTTAGACATGCACTTTTCACAAATCACAATTTTTTTTTTTAAATTCAATCGATATCATTCTATATAGGGATATAGATACTAGTTGGGTTCTAAGGAGTAAATCAATACCAAATTCTCGAATTGCTGTGGCAAGGTTGTGCAAGATTTTCTCCGCATTGTTTGCCGAATTCCGCCTTGGTGGTGCCATTTCCTACTGTGGAAAAAATAAATTTATGCTACTATTGAGGTGATCAAGCCCAATAGTTAGTTTCAAAACAATATTTAACAGCAGTCATAACACCACCTCGGCATATAGATAAGAAATACTAGTAATTTCTTACCTATATGAGTCACTGATTCCCTACACAGCACAACCACAACATACTCATGACACTATAAGATCGATTCAGATAACCATCCACCCACTGGCCATCTAGGATCGACCTGCTCTGATACCAATTATGTAACAACCTCTTTTTTTTCCCTTTATTATTATACAATATTGAGTTTACATACACGTCATTAATCAAAACAAACGTATAACATATCAAACACAGATATTTACATCTTGTTTATTTTGGTTGACCAATTCCGGAGATACAGGTGCGGGTGGTTGCACCTTCACCGGGATCTGAGCCAACTCGACCACAAACAACTTATTTGATTCTGAAATCTGCCCAACATAAAGTAACTCGATCCAATGTGCACTAAAAACCAGAGCCTTAGCAACAAAAGCTGCATAATTAATTTTCTGAACATGATATGGAAATATAGTGAGAATTAAATCCCAGTAAGTTCAACAATAAATTATCATCAGTAAAGCTCATCACGTCATGTTCAGCTGTATAAACTACAGAAAATATCTTTGGTCACATGAATGCATTATATCTATGCACATAAGAATCATACTGTAATGATATGTATGACAGGATTAACTATTTTCAAAATATCATATGATGGCCATCAACTTATTCTCATTTCAAGCTACCCCGGTCAGGGTGAGTATCCTCTACTCTCCGGTACGGGCTTTTCTCGCTCCGTCCGACATGGCCCACTTTCTCTTTCTTTTCTCATTGTCATGATCATAACCGTTGGTAGGGCGTCCCCTACTGGTGCACCACACGGATTGCCATGTGACCGTGCTTATTTCTTTTCTTTTAACAATGATAGCCAAAAATATACTTTCAATAACAAGTATGTTCATCAAAATATAATTATTACCATAAATCATTGGTAATCATGCCATGAACATAACCATTTCAAATATCACTTTTTAAAATATTTCCATGTCAAAATTTCATACTTAAGATGGTAAGAAGTTCATACAATGGCAATGGCTATGGCTATACTAGTCATTTATTAAGATTCATCTTCTTTTTTTAAATACTAATTTTATTTCTTTATTTTCTTGATGCAGGTTTTCATCCTATCTAACCTTCTCTTACTAATCAGAGCATAACTCCCTCAATTTAACTCTGATGTAGGTGATCTTGGTGTCCATTTCAAGATAAAACAATTATCTAAAACTATTATGTTGTAGATTGTAGCGAAAAATTAAGAAACGAAGGTGATATTATTCCCTCAAAGTACAGGATAGTTCCTCTCGGATAGGTTCTGACCTTTACTGACTAATTAGACCATATCTCCCAAATTGGAACTCCAAATTGCATTATTCCAGTTGGTAAAAATCCATGAGCCATATATCTATAATTGTTATGTTGGCGTGCTATTTTAATTCCTTACAGAATATTCCCAGAAATTCAAAAACTAAAGCATTAATAACATACTCTTCCCTGAATAAACATTTTCTGACCTCTGCTTACTAATCGGATAATATCTACCTCATATGAACTCCAAATTGCATAATTCCAGTGGGTATATTTCCATGAGACATAGATATATAACTTTCATGTTAACCATTTATTTTAATTCCATACAGATAATTCCCAGAAATTAAAATACAAAAGCTGTCCTAACATAATCTTCCCTGATGAACCATTTTCTGACCTTGGATTACTAATCGGACCATATCTACCACATGTGAACTCCAAATTGAATGATTCCAGTGGCTAAAAGTCCATGACACACATATCTTTAATTCTTATGTTAACCATTTATTTTAATTCCCTACCAATAATTCCCAGAAATTAAATTACCAAAGCTATCCTAACATATTCTTCCCTGATGATTCATTTTCTGACCTTTGACTACTAATCAGACCATAGCTACCTCATATGGACTCCAAATGAAATGATTCCAGTGGCTAACAATCCGTGACACATATATCTTTAATTCTTATGTTAACCATTTATTTTAATTCCCTACCAATAATTCCCAGAAATTAAATTACCAAAGCTATCCTAACATATTCTTCCCTGATGATTCATTTTCTGACCTTTGACTACTAATCAGACCATAGCTACCTCATATGGACTCCAAATGGAATGATTCCAGTGGCTAAAAATCCGTGACACATATATCTTTAATTCTTATGTTAACCATTTATTTTAATTCCTTATATATTGTTCCCAGAAATTAAAATACCGAAGCTTAAAATTCTGTCAACCATAGCCATACCCATGCAGAACTATCTACACCAACCTAAGTATTCAAACATACATCACATGCAAGATCAATATGTAACATGATATAGCAACATCCATGACCAATCATCAAAGTTCTAAGATCAAAATCTCATATAAATATTATGAGTTTCAAAGGTTTTCTTCAAAAAGAAATATTGTTAAACTTACCTGGAGCACTTAGTCTCCTAGACTTCTCCTTCCTCTTTCTTCCTTTCTTCCTCTCCTTTCCTCACACTACCTTGCTTCTATTTTTGCTCTCCCTCACTTGGACGAAATTCTAATGTTGTAAGGGTGGGTTTTCTTATATAGACCACCAAATAATTCACCTTTCATGATCATGGGTCTACCTTATCACAATTAGGATACACTTTGTTGAATTTTTGGAAAACAAACAACTTATGTTCTTGTCTTCCTCTTCCTTAGTCAAGATATGCATAGAAAAAGGAGATTTGTATTTTGAAAATTATGATGATATGTTCTTAAGATATGTGGCAAGATCCCTTTGATTTAGGGATTCATTCCTTTTTCTTTTGTCTTAATCAAGTATGATAGATTTGCCTTTTTAAGTGGCAAATTTCTAGCCCTTGAATTTTCCTTACTTAACTAAAATTATTTGTGTAGGATAATGATGTTTTGTCATAATGCTATGTATTATTACCCACTTGCTAAAGTTATGAATGTAGGATATAGATGTTTTTGTCCTAAAGCCTTGTATTATTATGCCACTTGCCAAAATGATGAATGTAGAATCACACCACTTGTCAAATTTTTGTCTTAATGCCATGTCACTTAATCTTGATTACACTAATATTTCATCACTTTAATTTTATTTTTATTTTTATTTTTCCTCTTGGGTTTGGGCTCATTCTTGCCCATTTTCCTTACTTTGGTTAAAATTCTTCCTTTCATATTGGGCTTGGTCACATTTTCATGATTTTTGGGCTATCGGTCCAATTTCTATATCCTAGTCCAAGTCTATGTTTTATTTCTTCCTTGGCCTATCCTATTGGCTTGCTAAAAATTCATGTGAAGTAGAAAAACTCTATATGAAGTGTCTATAGGTTAAAGCCCAATTACGAGTGGAGATACTAAACTCAGTAACTTTTGCTCTTAAATTAAGAAAGATTACCCTAATCCGATCTTCTTGAAATTTTAAGACCTTTACTTACTTCACAAAAATTTATCTTTCTTTACCTAAGAATTTCACCTTTCTTTAACATGTTTATTTCTAATATTTCCTCTTAGGTTTTCTTTCTTTACCTATTCCATTAATATTAGAACATTTCTATGCATATATGTAAGGTGAAGAATTTCTAAGGAAAATATCTAAAAATTACGGGATGTTACATAAAGCCTTGTATTATCATGCCACTTGCTTAAGTGATGAATGTAGAATCACACCACTTGCTAAATTTTTTGTCTTAATGTCATGTAACCTAATCTTTATTATTACATTATTATATCATCACCTAATTTATTTTATTTTATTTTTCCTCTTGGATTTGGGCTTATTCCTACCCATTATGGGCTTATTCCTACCCATTTTCTTTGCTTTGGATAAAATTCTACCTTTCTTGGAGGGCTTGGTCACATTTTCATAATTTTTGGGCTATTGGTCCAATTACTATATCCTAGTCCAAGTCTATGTTTTATTTCTTGCTTAGGTTATCCAATGGCTTGCTAGAAACTTATGTGAAGTGGAAAAAAAAACTCTATATGAAGTGTCCACAAGTAAAAGCCCAATGTATGGGTAAAGATTTTAAACTTAGTAACTCTAGTTCTTGAATTAGGAAAAATTACCCTAATTCAATGTTCTTGAAATTTTAAGACCTTTACTTGTTTCTAAAAATTTATCTTCCTTATCCAAAAATTTTGCATCTCTTTAGTATGTTATTTTCTAATTTTTTTCCTATTAGGTTTTCCCTCTTTATTTGTTCTCTTAATGTTAGAAACATTTTCTATGCATATACATAAGGTGAAGAATTTCTAAGGATTATATTTCCTTAGATATTTAAAATATTTTCTAATAAATTTTATTTCCTTAATTAAATTTTTATGTACTTTTATCAATAAAAGAAACGAAATTAGGGATGTTACACAAACAATGTTAGTAAAGGAGTTGCAAGTAGTGAGCAATCATGGAAGCAAGTACCCAGTAATTTAATTTTACCTTTAGCAACCATAAGTTATTACAAAAAGGGGTGCTAAGGATATTTGGCAGTGGTGAGAGATGTTGATATAAAGTATATTAATGTAGATTAGGTTCCAGTAGTTAGGAAATTTCCTTATGTATTTTAAATAGAATTGCCTAGATTACCCTCGAAACGAAAAATAGAATTTGATATTGATTTACTTCTTGGAACCCAACTAGTATCTATATCCCTATATAGAATGATATCGATTGAATTTAAAAAAAAAATAGTTATAAGACTAGTTAAATAAGGGATTTAAATGCCCTAGTACTTTTATTTGGAGTGCTCTAATTCTATCTGTGAAAAAGAAAGATGGATCACTATGACCATGCATAAATTATAGATTGGTGAATAAGGTGACAGTGTGGAATAAATACCCATTACCTCGTATAGATGATCTTTTTGATCAGTTACAAGGTGCTCAATGTTTTTCAAAAATGGATTTGAGATATGAGTATCATTAATTACGGATAAGAGAAGAGGATGTACGAAAATTTTCTTTTAGGACTCATTATAGGCATTATGAGTTCTTGGTGATGTCATTTGGTTTGACAAATATCCTTACTGCTTTTATAGCTTTAATGAATAGTAATTAGGTCATCTCTGGTTCAACATGTTATTATATTTATTGATGATATACTAAAATATTTCAAAAGTTCAGAGGATCATAAGCAACATTCAAAGATAGTTTTACCAACTCTAAGGGAGTATAGTTGGTAAAGATGGTATCCAAATAGACTCTAAGAAAGTAAAAATGGTACAATAATAGCTACGTTTTACTATATCTAAAGATGAAGATCCAAATCCAATTTGCGCTTCCTGTAGTTGTCTGCTGTCCATTCTATTTGAGCCATAGTTGGATCAGGTACATGAACATATACTTGTAAAGCATCAATCAACTCCTCAGCATTTGAAGCCGATATGAGAATTCGTCGTGCTGAGTGTGAGATGAACCTTTGTTCCACAACATGATATTTTCACATTTTTCATATGAGAATACAGAGTCTGATCCTACAGATAGGTGATCAGTTGGGTGACATATTCTATGGGTGAGTCTACATTGCTTCCAGGGCTCACTGTTTTTGAATTATATTGTGTTTGTATTCTAGTGTGCTCTGAATGCTACAGGCAGAATCCCTGTTTCTGCTATACTTTGATGTTTATTGACTTGGTCTGTATATTATGTATACATGAGAGAAATGATAAAGAATTGAATTGTGCATATTTATGGACATTATCTGATTGTAGAAAAAAATGTTTATTTTACGTAACGTAAATTGGGGGCGTTACAGAATTTTCCATAAATTTAGCACCAGAAGCAAGATTGATTTCTATTACTCCGTATAGGATGTCTCCTGTGGAACTGCAAGAGTTTAAGAAGCAAATTGAAGATTTGTTAGAAAAAAACTTTATTCGAGCCAGTGTATCACCTTGGGGAGCGCCTGTGTTGTTTGTAAAGAAGGATGGCAGTTTAAGACTGTGCATTGACTACTTGCAACTATTAGGAATAAGTATCTGTTGCTCAGAATTAACAATCTGTTATATCAGCTATGATTTTTCCAAAGATATACTTGAGGTTGGGGTATCATTAGATTGGAGTTAAGGAAGAAGATATTCCGAAGACAGCTTTTAGAACTCGGTATAGACACTACGAATTTTGAGTAATGTCGTTTGGGGTCACGAATGTGCCAGCGATCTTTATGGACTACATGAATCGCATTTTTAGACCTTATCTAGATCAATTTGTAGTGGTATTCATAGATGATATCCTAATCTACTCTAAGAGGGAAGAAGAACATAGCCAACATCTTCGGCTAATGCTTTCAGGTGTTGAAAGAAAAGAAACTCTTTGCGAAGTTAGAGAAATGTGAATTCTGGTTAGAAGAAGTAAAGTTCTTGGGTCACGTAATTTCTGTAGAGGGTGTGTCAGTAGATCCCAGTAAGACCGAAGCAGTACTGAAATGGGAGAAACCGAAAACTGTGACTGAGATAAGAAGTTTTCTAGGTTTAGCAGGATATTATAGAAGATTCATACAAGGGTTTTCTCAAATAGCCCTACCTTTGACTCGATTAACCAGAAAAGAAAGTGTCTTTAAGTGGATCGAAGAATGTGAGAATAGTTTCCAGGAGCTTAAAGTCAGGTTGACTTCTCCTTCTGTTTTAGTCATTCCCGATCCTTCTGGATGATTTGAAGTCTATACAAATGCTTCCAAAAAAGGCTTAGGGTGTTTATTAATGCAAGAAAGCAGAGAGATTGCATATACTTCTCAACAGTTGAGATCACATGAAGAGAACTATCACACTCATGACTTGGAGTTGGCTGCAATAGTTTTTGCCTTAAAGATATGGCGACACTACTTGTATGGAGTTGTATTTGAGATATATAGTGACCACAAGAGTTTAAAGTATCTTTTTGACTAAAAAGAACTAAATCTGAGGCAAAGAAGGTGGATGGAATTCATCAGTGATTATAAGTTTGAATTAAAATATCACCCTGGAAAGGCAAACATAGTAGCTAATGCATTGAGTCAGAAGTCGCTGCATGTGAGTCATATGCTAATTTGGGAGATGAAGTTGATTGAAGAGTTCTAGAATTTGAAGTTGTCAGTGGTGACTGTCCCTGGAAGTTTGATTATTAGCAAATTAAAAGTTGAATGTGACTTAAAGATGGAAATTAAGGAGGTGCAATCACAGGATCAGGTTTTACAAGATCGAAGAACCAGCCTGATTTTGCAGTATCAAAAAATGGAGTCATTATGTACCGAGGCAGAACATGTGTGCCACAAGGAGGGAATTTGAAAGTTAAGATTCTGGATGAAGCACATCAAAGTAAGTATACAATCCATTCAAGATCTACAAAGATGTATCAAGGCTTGAAAAGATTGTATTAGTGGCCAAGAATGAAGTGAGACATTGCTGAGTATGCAACGAAATGTCTGACTTGTCAAAAGGTGAAGATTGAACACCAAAAACCTTCTGGGATGTTACAACCATTAGAAATCCCTGAGTGGAAATGGGATAGCATTTTTATGGATTTTGTTGTAGGACTACCTATTACTCAGGCACGTAATGATGCAATATGGGTAATAGTGGACAGATTGACAAAATCTGCACACTTCTTACCCATCAGGATTAACTACTCCTTAAATAAATTATCCCAACTGTATATGAAGGAAGTTGTCCGGTTACATGGAATTCCTAATAGCATAATTTCATATTGAGATCCTAGATTCACTTCTAAATTTTGGAGAGCATTACATGAGGATTTTGGCACCTGTCTGTGTTTTAGTATTGCATATCATCCTCAAACGGATGGACAAACAGAGAGGACTATACAAACCTTAGAAGATATGCTAAGAGCTTGTGCGCTAGAGCAAGGAAAGGGATGGGATAAATATTTACCCCTGGCAGAGTTTGCATATAATAATAGTTATCATTCCAATATTGGGATGGCACCTTATGAGGCCTTGAATGGAAGAAAGTGTAAATCGTCTTTATGTTGGAATAAAGTGGGGGAGAAAAATTTATTAGGGCCCGAGTTAGTGCAACACACGTCTGAGCATATACAGATGATTTGGGATAAGATGCGGACGGCTCAGAGTCAACATAAAAGCTATTTCGATAAGAGGAGGAGGCCGTTACAATTTCAAGAAGGAGAACATGTATTCTTGAAAATTTCTCTGACTACCGGAATTGGCCGAGCAATGAAAGTAAAAAAACTAAGCCTGAGGTAATTAGGCCCTTACCAAATTCTCAGAAGGGTAGGTTCGTTACCATATCAGATTACACTTTCTCCGCATCTGAAAAATTTGCATGATGTGTTCTATGTATCACAGCTTCAAAAATATCTACCAGATCCGTCGCACATAATTCAAGAAGAGCCAATAATTGTAGACGAGAATCTGACTTATCGACCGAAGCCGATTACAATTTTGGAAAGGGACGTGAAACAGCTAAGGAACAAAATGATTCCGTTGGTGATGATAGCTTGGAAAGGTTTAACGGTAAAAGAAGCCACGTGGGAAAGAGAGGATGTCATGAGACAGAAATACCCGCAACTATTTGAAGATAGATAAGCTTTGAATTTTGGGGACAAAATTCCTTTTTAGGGGGGAGAACTGTAACATCCCTGATTTTTCCCTAAAATACTAATGGGTATTTACCTTTTCTTTAATGTAAGGGTCGTATTGTAATGCTTTTAGAGAGTGACAATTGTGTAATTTCAATAGACTAGAGCATGTTGTTTCAAAGAAAGGAATTGAAGTAGATAAGGCCAACATTGATGTTATTTAATCTTTACCTTACCATATTTATGTGTAGGAAGTTTGTTCTTTTCACAGACATATAGCTTTTTATAAATGATTTATCAAGGATTTCTCTAAGATAACAACCCCTCTATGTAAGTGCTACAAAAAGAGATGGTGTTCGAATTTGACAAGGAGTGCAAGTACGCATTTGACACTCTAAAGGAGCTACTAATCTCTACCCCTATCATTTAGCCTCCAAACTAGGATCTGCCTTTTGAACTTATGTGTGATGCTAGTGATTATACAATATGTGGAGTTTTGGGCCAATGAAAGAGAAAAGTTTCATATATTATTTACTATGCATCCATTACTCTCAATGAGGCCCAAAAAAATTACATCACCACTAAAAAAGAACTCCTAACTATTGTTTTTTGCTTTAGAGAAGTTTAGATCTTATTTAATGTACACTAAATTCATTGCCTTTACTGATGATACAACTTTGAGATATTTAGTGATGAAGAAGGACGCTAGACTTAGACTAATTTGATGAGTCTTGCTCTTCACTAAGTTTGACTTGGAGATCAAAGCCATTTGGTTTATGTGAAGCAAAAAATAAATATATAGGATGATTTTCCTGGTGAGCAATTATTTGTAGCAATAAAAAAAATACCATGGTAAGTGTATATTGTGAAATATTTAGTTGCTCACAAATTCCCTCTATCTTGTCAAGGCTAGCTAAAGATAAGATAAAAAGTGATGTTAAATACTATGATTAGGATAACCCATATCTTTAGAAGCAATGTGCATACTAGATATTGAGAAAATGTGTACTTGAATCTAAAGTTTTATCCATCCTCACCTTTTATATATGGAGGGAACTTCAGATCAAAGAGGACAACAAGAAAGGTTATTGAGTATGGCTTCTATTGGTCCACTTTATTCATGGATTCAAACCTATTTACTAAGCCTTGCACCAATTGCCAAAAAGCAGGTAACATATCCCAAAAAAATGAGATGCCACAAACAACCATGCTTTTTTGTTAGAATTTTGATGTTTGGGGCATTGATTTCATGGGACCTTTTTCCTCTTCCTTTGGTTCCAATTACATTTTTCTTATTGTTAATTATGTCTCTAAATAGGAGAAAGCCAAGACCACTAGGATTGATGATTCTAAAGTGGTTGCAAATTTCATTAAGTCTAATATTTTCTCTAAGTTTAGGATCCCAAGAGCTTTAATTAATGATAGAGGAACCCACTTTTGCAATAAGATTGTGGAAGGATTGTTAAGGAAATACAATGTCACTCAAAAATTAACAACTGCATGCCAACCTGAAACTAATGGCCAAGTTAAAGTATCCAATAAAAAATCAAGAGCATAATTAGTAAAACCATTATCCCTAATAAAAAAGATTATAGTTTACGTTTAGATGATGCTCTTTGGGTGTACAGAACACTTATAAAACTCCCATTGGTATGTCACTATATAGATTAGTGTTTAGTAAACCCTACCATCTCTGAGTAGAATTATAGCACATACTATGTTGGGCCATCAAGGCTTTCAATATAAATGTAGGTGATATTGGAAAGCATAGGAAGATGAAAATGTAGGAATTAAAGGATCTTAGGAACAAGTCTTATATTAATGCTCAAATCTATAAGGAAAAGATGAAACTCCTACATGATCAAATGATCTCCTGAAAGGAATTTGCTATTGGACAAAAGGTGATTCTCTACAATTTTGGGCTCAAAATCTTCCTAGGTAAGTTTCGTTCCAGATGGGATGGCCCTTTTATTGTCACTAAAATTTCCCCCAATGGTGTAGTTGAAATCCGGAGTTTAGATAACCCCCATGAGTTTAATGTTAATGGCCACTGGCTTAAACCGTATAATGAGGGGTTCTAGTAAGAAAAAGTAGCATGGATGGACCTTGAAGAACCTACATATTCAAATTAATGAATCGACATTCTGTTGAGTGAATGACGTTGAACAAAGGCACTTACTGGGAGGCAACCTAATTGGTAAGTATATCTTTTTAATTTTGTATTTTGTTTACTAAATTATGGTGTTTTGTGTGCATTTCTGGTAAAAATCTCACTTAGGGAACCTATGTTGCCACAATACATTTTTTGCATTGTGATGCCAACCATTTAGGAAAAAGCCAACCTTAGTACGGAAGTATCTATGTTGCAATGCAAGTAATTTGGGAAAGTATTCGCAGCGTAAATTTTCCAAGTAGGATACCTAAAAAACTCTAGAAGCCTTTGTGTCACGATGGCCATATTTCACATTGTGATGCAAAGTCCCTATATGGCTTTTCTAGTTCCATAAAAGCCTTCACAACATGACACTTGTAGCAACTCCATTATTATATATATATATATATATATTTGTAAAATCCCATTAAGTCATTACTGCTTTAATTCTAACTACTTAACTTATAATAACATTCAATTAATTTTAACAAAGCATAATTACTATTAACAATGATATAATTTTGAGTTCACATATACATCATTAATCAAAACATCCATATAGAAGTTAAACACATATATGTTTACATCTTATTCTTCCCTGTTGACTAGTACCGGAGATACGGGTGCGGTGGTTACACCTTCATCGGAATTTCAGTCAACTCAACCACAAACACCATATATATTATTGGAATCAGCTCAAAATAGAGTAACTCGATCCAACATACGCTAAAAGCCAAAGCCATAGAGAAAATCTGCATAATTATTCTTTTGAACATGATATGAAAATATAGTGAGAATTAAATCTCAATAGGTTCAACAATAAATCATAATTTATCAAAAATATAGTTCAGTATGTCATGTTCATCTATATAAACTACACCAAATATCTTTACGTCACATGAATGCACTTTATCCATGCACATGAAAATTGTACAGTTATGACATGTATGACATATTAACTATTTTCAGAATATCATATAATGGCTATCAAACTTATTTTCATAATCAAGCTACCCTAGTCAGGGTGAGTTCTTTCTACTCTCTGGTACGGGCTTTTCTCGCTCCATCCGACATAGCACACTTTCTCTTTATTTTCTCATTGTCATAATCATAGCCGTGAGTAGGGCATCCTCTACTGGTGTACCACACGGACCACCATGTGACCGTGCTTATCTTATTTCATTTCTTTTATTTTCACATTAATAGCCAAAAGTATGATTTTAATACCAAGTATGTTCATTATACTCACATGCCATAATTTATTATCAAAGTATAATCATTATCGAAAATCAATGGTAGAATGCAATTATACCATGATCATAATCATTTTTGAATTTCACTTTATAAAATATCTCCATGTCAAAATTACACACTTAAGATGGTAGGAAGTTCATGCAATGGCAATGGCAATGGCTAGGGCATACACTAGGCATTTATTATTTTCATTTATAAGATTCTTCTTCTTTTTTAAATATTATTTTTATCTCTTTATTTTCTTGATGCAGGTTTTCATCCTATCTGACATTCTCTTACTATTTAGAACATAACTCCCTCATTTTAACTTTGATTTAGGTGATCTTGGTGTCAATTTAAAGATAAAACAATCATCTAAAATCCTTATGTTTAACAGTTTAGCCAAATGGTAAATATTATTGGTGATATTACTCCCTCAATTGATAGGTTATTCCTTCTCAGGTAGGTTCTGACCTCTACTTACTAATCTGTCCATATCTTCCTCATACGGATTCCAAATTGAATGATTCTAGTGGCTAAAAATTAATGATACATATATATATATATATATATATATATATATATATATATATATATATATATATATATATATATATATATATATATATATATTTCTCATGTTAAACATTTATTTTAATTCACTATAGATTATTTTCAAAAATTCAAAAACAGAAGCATACCTAACATATTCTTCCCTGGTTAACCATTTTTTGACCACTGCTTACTAATTGGACTCTATATCCCTCATCTGATCTTCCAATTAGGTGATTACAGTGGCTAAAATTCCATGAGACATATATCTACATTTTTCATGTTAACCATTTCTTTTAATTTCTAACCTATTCTTCCTAGAATTTTAAAAACAAAAGCTTTCTTGGTTATTTCAAAATCCAGTTTCTCTTAGCCTAGCCTTTCCTAACATTCTAGTTCACCCTTTTATTAAGTCCTCCTCCATTTTTCTTCCAAATTTTCACCTAACCATAGAATTACTCATCTCAACATTTAATTATATTTCTTACTTAATTTAACATATTCCATCATCCACTTTAAAAGAAAAACAGAATCAAATCAACCATCATCATGGGTGTTTACAACAGAAATTTCTCATGATTTTCTACTAGGTGTTTAAATCCATACTTTTTTTCAATCAACCTAGCCATCCTCCATCCATTTTTAGCATATTCAAATATATCTCATAGCAACACAAAAGTCCTAAAATTTTGCCTCCCATAGCCATGCCTAAGCAGAAATTTCCATACCAAACTAAGCATTCAAATATCCATCATATGTAAGATTAACATGTAACATGATATAGCAACATCCATGGCCAATAATCAAAGTAACAAATATTGTAAATTTTATCAAAGTTCTAGGATCAAAATCCCATATAAAAGTTATAAATTTCAAAGCTTTTCTTCAAAAAGAGATATTGTTAAACCTACCTTGAGCACTTAGTCCTTTAGACTTCAATTTCCTCTTTCTTCCTCTCTTCTTCTCCTTTCTTCACTCTACCTTGCTTATATTTTTCCTCTCCCTCACTTGGACGAAATTCTAATGTTATAAGGGTGGGTTTTGCCTTAAATAGACTATCAAATAATTTACCTTTCATGATCATGGGTCTACCTTATCACAATTAGCATGCACTTGGTTGATTTTTAGAAAACAAACAACTCATGTTCTTGTCTTCCTCTTCCTTAGTCAAGATATGCATAGGAAAATGATATTTGTATTTTGAAAATTATGATAATATGTTCTTAAGACTAAGGACAAGGTCCCTTTAATTTAGGGATTCATTTCCTTTTTCTTTTGTCTTAATCAAGTATGATAGGTTTGTCTTTTTAGGTGGCAAATTTCTAGCCCTTGAATCTCCATTATTTGGTTGAAATTATTTGTGTGTGATAGGAATGTTTTGTCCTAATACCATGTATTATCATACCACTTGCTAAAATTATAAGTGTAGGATATAGATGTTTTGTCCTAATGCCTTGTATTATCATACCACTTGCTAAAATTATGAATGTAGGATTACACCACTTGCTAAATTTTTGTCTTAATGCCATGTAACCTAATCTTTATTAACTCTAGTTCTTGAATTAGGAAAAAATTACCCTAATCCAATGTTCTTAAAATTTTAAGACCTTTACTTGTTTCCAAAAATTTATCTTCCTTACCCAAGAATTTCGCATCCCTTTAGTATGTTATTTCTAATTTTTCCTATTAGGTTTTCTCTCTTTACTTGTTATCTTAATGTTAGAAACATTTTCTATGCATACACATAAGATGAAGAATTTATAAGGCTTATATTCTCTTAGATATCTAACAAAATTGTTTAATAAAATTTTATTTCCTTAATTAAATATTTATGTATCTTTTAAAAAATAAAATTAGGGATATTACATTAAATATTTATGTACATTTGTTAATAAAAGAAACAAAATTAAGGATGCTACAACACTAGTTCAATAAATTAGGAAAAAAATATAATAACCTTAAGCCCTTGTTACGATGCCTTCCATCAAAATAGTGCAATCCATACCCTATATCCTAATTCTCATACATTTCTTCCAAATTTTACAATTCTAAGTTCATTTTGGCCCCTCAACACGTTCTACACCTCCAAACAAACTAGATCCATCAACATTTCCCATTACCATTGCCACAACTTCTGCTTTTGAGGGACTAAGCTTTATTTGATACTATTGGTCACTACTTGGCTAATGTATTTGCCATAAAGAGATAAATTGGACCACCCAACACACCCCATGGCCCTAACAATTAACCCTGCCAATCAAGTGTTTGAAAAAAATCCTCATCCAATAACCCTTAACCCCAAAAACTTAGCTTCACCACTCTCCTATCCAAAACACCTCAATAATCACCCATGGCACCCAATTGATCCCTAATGTGTGTATAACTAAGCAATATTTTAATACCTTTTAAAGTTACTTTTCATTTAATTTAAGTAAAATATGATTAGGAATTAGCCTAGTTTTGTGTTTTGTGTTGTAGTAGCAAAGAAAGAAGAAAAGAGGAGAAAAAGAGAAGAACTTCATGAAAAAAATTTGAGTTATAGTGAGTCCAGACCTTTTTACACTACTCACGCCATAACTTCCATATACGAACTCCAATTGAGATTATTCAAAGTCAAATAGAAAGATAAGACAATTATATACAAATTTTACATTACCACTTTGGCAAATTCTAGATTATGGTTCTTGAAATTCAAAATCTCAAGGTAGCAAGGTGAATCCTGACCTTTCATCACTAATTGAGACATAACTCTCTTATTAGCTCTAATTGAAGTGATTTCAGTAGCTAAGGAAAATCACGACATAGGTATACAACTTTCATGTTAACCATTTTTGTAGATTCTAGAAGTATTATAGCACCATGGTGCTACGTAATTGCTAAGTGAGATGTTTGTATCGCCACTACAACAAAGATTTCAGCACAATTTTAATTTTCTTTTACTTCAATCGAAGCCCAAAAGGATAGGAACTGACCTAGAAGCGATCCTACTTCATTTAGGACTTTTCAATCTATAAATAAGTGCAAAAGCAAGTAGAAAAAGATCATCATATCATCCGAAGGTTTTTCTACCCTTTGAATTGATCTATAGGGTTAGTTTTTCATTATGAACATTCTAAATATGAGTTTCGATATTCACTTCTTAGGTTTTCTCTTCTAATTTTTGATTGGTTCCCAACTTTTTTGGGTGAAACTAATCGATCAAAATGGTAGTTCTTATCATTTGAATCCATTGGAGGTGATGGTGTTGTAATTAGAGATCCAGAAGTGGTAGAAATTTTAGAGAGAGATAGAGGGTTTGGAATTCTCTAAGATAACCCTTAAGGTTTCTGCAACAATTCAGCCCTAAAACTTGATGCCTCGTGAATTTTCTAGAGGATTGCTTGATCATTTACCATTTTTCACTAAAACTTCCAAAACATCCACTTTTACTGCCAAAACCATTGAAAATTACCATATTACCCTTGACCTTATGTAACGACTCCATTTTTTTAACACACTAAAGAAGTCATTACCAACTATTCTCTTATCCATTCATTTCATGATAAATAACACCTCAATTTAAGCAAAGAGAATTTAATATCAAATGAACATAATGAAGTCGCTAGTTCATACATATCATGGTGTCCTAGGTGTTACCTGTAATAAAAAAAAACACACACACACACACACACACACACACATATATATATATATATATATATATATATATATATATATATATATATATATATATATATATATATATATATGTATATCTAGGCCTTAAACATCCATAGTAGCCTCATCCAAGGACATTGGTGCGGGTGGTGGCACCTCCTCCAGAACTTCAATTATCTTAATTACTGACACATCTTTAATCATGTAAATTTGCTAACCTAAGGCATCTATACCCAGCATATGCTAAAAGTCAAAGTCATCGAAAATAACTGCATATTATCACTGCTTATTTGGACATGACATGGAATTATAGTGAGATATAATAATCCTAGTTAGTTCAATAATAAATCATAATTTAACATTTATAGCTCATTATGTCATGTTCAACTGTATAAGCTATATAATTTCTTATGCCACAGCAATGCACCATATCAATGTACATGAAAATCATCCAGCAATGACATGTATGGAATAAATATATTTTCTTCAAAATATCATGGCCATGTATAATCATTTCAAATATCAAGGGCAAGATCAACTGTTAAAAAGGGTTAAGGTATGACAAATTCACAACTTCATCATGGCTATTAACAATTCTCATCATATCTTTTCTTTCTTAGTCAAGGTGGGCATCCTTTTCTCACTCGTTTCACCTCTTATCAGGCAAACACTACATCTCATCAGGCATGGAAACATCTGATTGGGCCAACACTACATCTCGTTAGGCATGGAAACATATGATCAATCCAACACTATGTCTCATCAGGCAAGATCTCTTATAATATATATCCATGAATAGAGCATCCCCTATTTGGTACACCACAACGGAAGGCCATGAGGCCGTTCTCTTTTCTTTTCTTTTCACGTTAATAGCCAAGATATGATTTTCAACAAAATATGCCCAGATGCCAAAAATTCATTAAAGCATAGTCATTTCAAATATCGTTTATAAAATGTAATCATGCCATGAATTGCATTTCCAAAATCAAAATCATTTTTCAAATATCATTTTATAAAATATTTCTATGTCAAAATCACATACTTAGGATGGTAAAGAATTCATGCAATGGTTAAGGTGTAAATTGAGACTTATCCAATCCTCATTTATCTTAACTTATAAACATTCTTTTTCTTTCTTAAAGATTATTTTATCTCTTTATTTTCTTTATTTTTGGCCTTTAGTCACTTTCCTCCTACTTAAATTCTTTTCAACATATACTCTTGTTCATAAAATCGCCCCTTTTATCTATGATCCTTATACATTATTTTTCATCAATTTTTCTTAAGGTTTTTAACACCTCTTTTTATTGGGAATTACTATTTCTATAAGAATTAAGGCCCAAAATGCATTCTAGATTTCTGGGTCCATACCTCTTGTCACTCTTTGGTCGATATCACCTTCGTTTAAACTCAAAATTAAGTGATTCTAAAGCCTATGGAAATATAAGACAATTATTAAAAACTTTTATGTTGAACATTTTAGTAAAATCATAAGAAATCGTGGTGTTATTACTCCTTAAAATTCACTATTATTTCTTCTCGGGTTGGTTCTGACCTCTGCTTACTAATAGGACCATATCTACATCATATGTACTCCAAATTAAGGACCATATCTACATCATATGTACTCCAGATTAAGTGATTCTAGTGGCTAAATATCTATGAGACATATATCTAAATTTTTCATGTTAGCCATTTCTTTTAGTTCCTTACAGATTGCTCTCAAAAATTTAAAAATAGAAGCTTTTCTGCTTACTCTGAATTCCAACTTTCTTAGCCTAGCCTTCCCTAAAGTTCTAGTTCCTTCTTTTATTAAGTCCTCTTCCATTTTTCTTCCTCATTTCCACCTAACAATAGGGTTAATCATTTCAATATTTTAATTAGATTTATTACTTAATTTAAAATATTCCATCATCCATTTCTTTAAGAAAAATATAATCAAATTAGGCATCATTAAGGTTATTTTTCAATAGAAATTTCTTATGGTTTTTTCTATGTGTTTAAGGCTATAATTATTTAATTAATCTAACCATTGTCCATCAATTTCTTACCACATTCAAATGTACATAACAGTAGCATATAATCCCTAAGATTTTGTCACCCATAGCAATACCTATGCAAAAATTTCTATACCAACGAAAGCATTCAAACATCGATCATATGCAAGATCAACATGTAACATGATATAGCAATATCCATGGCAATTCATCAAAGTAGAAAATTATTACAAATATCATCAAAGTCCTAGGATTAAAGTCCCAAATAATGTTACAAAATTTCAATGTTCTTTCAACATAATTTATTATTAAACCTACCTATAAATCTCCCTAACTCACTTAGTGAGCTCCCTTTCTTGTTTTCCCTTTGGAGGAAATGGCAAGATTCTTCCCTCCCCTAGGCTTTTCCAGCAGCTTGAATAAGAGAAGGAGGGTAAGTTTTAAACCCCAAGGATGAAGAGAAAATATGAATTCAAGTGGAGGATATGCTAACTTACCTTGAGCACTTAGTTCCCTACACTTCTTCTTCTTCTTCTTTTCTCTCTTCTCCTCTCTTTCTCTCCTTTCTTCCCTCTACCTTGCTTTTCTTTTTCCCTCTCCTTCACTTGGCTGAAACTCTCACGTGCTAAAGGTGGCTTTTGCTTAAAAAAATTTCAAGTGGTCAACTTGTAACACCCTGAAATTTCTATTAATTATCTTCACAAAATAGAATATTGAGAAGGGTTAAAAAGGATTAAATATAGTTTTTATAAGGAAATAATCATGAATATTAAATAAGGGAATTCTCATTTTTGAAGGAAAGATCTAAGGGAAAAATAGTAATTTCTTCACTTGTAGGACAAAAAATGGGTAACAATAAGAGGGATAAGGAACCGTGAAGTGAGTTGCACAAAATGCCATTTGGAGTATGCCTCAAGTGAAGATTAAACACTTGGTAAAATTCCTTACAACCAAACAATGCCTTATCTAACCAAATAGTTCAATTTTAATGGCATGGCATGATTGTAATTGTTACCAAAAGGAAGGGGTTGGTTTAAGAAGGGAAGAAGCTTCTCTAAGAAGCTTTATTATTTTATTCTTTCTTGCTTGAATTTGTGAAGAAGTCATCAGCCCAAGGAGCAAAAATCAGCCATGGCAAGGCGAAAGAGGGAGGAAGAAGAAAAAGAGAAAGAAGAAAAGGAGAGAGAAAGCTAAAACAAGAAGGAAAAAGTGGTAATCCAACTCCCTTGATCTTGATTTTAACCTTAGAGCTTTGGAAATAAGTGATGGAGGAAATTTTTTGTAGCTTGGGGTTAAAGGAAGAGAGAGAAAGATCAGCCATCTAGTGAGAGAAACAAGCACTTTTGGGGTACAAATTAAGATTAACGCTGTAACAACTTTTTTTATTATTAATATTATTATTATATAATATAGAGTTCACATACATGTCATTAATCAAAACATACGTACAACATATCAAACACATAAATATCTACATCTTATTTATTCTGGTTGACCAATTCTGGAGATACAGGTGCGGATGGTTGCACCTTCACCGGGATCTGAGCCAACACGACCACAAACATTTTATTTGATTCTAGGATCTGCCCAACATAAAGTAACTCGATCCAACGTGCACTAAAAGTCAGAGTCATAGAAAAATTTGCATAACTAATTTTCTGAACATGACATGGAAATATAGTGAGAATTAAATCCCGGTAAGTTCAACAATAAATCATCATCAATATAGCTCATCATGTCATGTTCATTTGTATAAACTACAGCAAATAACTTTGGTCTTATGAATGCACTATATCTATGCACATGAGAATTGTACAGTAATGACATGTATGACAAGATTAACTATTTTTAGAATATCATATGATGACTATCAATTTATTCTCATATCAAGCTACCCCGGTCAAGGTGAGTATTTTCTACTCTCCTGTATGAGCTTTTCTCGCTCCATTCGACATGACACTTTCTCTTTCTTTTCTCATTAGCATAATCATAACCATTGGTAGGGAGTCCCCTAATGGTGTACCACGCGGATTTGCTATGTGACTGTACTCATTTCATTTCTTTTCACAATAATAGCCAAAAATCATTGGTAATCATGCCATAAACATAACCATTTCAAATATCACTTTACAAAATATTTCCATGTCAAAATTTCACACTTAAGATGGTAAGAAGTTCACGCAATGGCAATGGCTATGGCATATACTAGTCATTTATTATTTTCATTTATAAGATTCTTCTTCTTTTTTAAATATTAATTTTATTTCTTTATTTTCTTGATGCAAGTTTTCATTCTATCTGACCTTCTCTTACTAATCAGAGCATAACTCCCTAAAATTAACTTTGATTTAGGTGATCTTAGTGTCAATTTAAAGATAAAACAATTATCTAAAACTATTATGTTGAATAGTTGAACGACATATTAAGAAATCATGGTAATATTACTCCCTCAAAGTACATGTTATTTCTTCTCGAGTAGATTCTGACCTCTACCTACTAATTTGTCCATATCTTCCTCATAAGAATTCTGAATTAAGTGATTCCAGTGGCTAAAAGTCTGTAACACATATAATAATAATTTTTATGTTAATAATTTATTTTAATTTCCTACAGAATGTTCTCAGAAATTAAAACACAGAAGCTATTCTAAAATATTCTTCCCTGATTAACCAATTTCTGACAACTGATTACTAATCGGAACATATCTGCCTCATAGGGACTCAAATTGAGTGATTCCAATGGTTAAAAATCCATGACACATATGGCTATAATTCTTATGTTAACCATTTATTTTAATTCCCTACAGAATGTTCGCAGAAATTAAAACACTGAAGATATCCTAACGTATTCTTCCCTGATTAACCATTTTCTGACCACGACTTACTAATTGGACTATATCTACCTCATATAGACTCCAAAGTGAGTAATTCTAGTGGATAAAAATCTGTGACACATATAGCTATAATTTGTATGTTAACTATTTATTTTAATTTCCTATAGAATGTTCCTAGAAATTAAAACACAGAAGCTATCCTAACATGTTCTTCCCTGATCAACCATTTTCTGACCACTGCTTACTAATCGGACCATATCTACCTCATATGGACTCCTAATTGAGTGATTCCAGTGGCTAAAAATCTGTGAGAAATAGATCTACATTTTTCATGTTAACCATTTCTTTAAATACCTTATCGTGTCTTCCCAAAATTTTTAAAATATAAGCTTACAATTTTGCCACCCATAGCCATACCTATGCAGAACTATCTACACCAGCCTAAGTATTCAAACATACATAATATGTAATATGATATAGCAACATCCATGACCAATCATTAAAGTTCTAAGATCAAAATCCCATATAAATATTACAAGTTTCAAAACTTTTCTTCAAAAAGAAATATTGTTAAACTTACCTTGAGCACTTAGTCCTCTAGACTTCTCCATCCTCTTTCTTCTTCTCCTTTCCTCACTCTACCTTGCTTCTATTTTTTTCCTCTCCCTCACTTAGACGAAAATTTTAACGTTATAAGGGTGGGTTTTGCTTATATAGACTATCAAATAATTCATCTTTCATAATCATGGGTCTACCTTATCACAATTTGGATACACTTGGTTGAATTTTTGGAAAACAAACAACTCATGTTCTTGTCTTTCTCTTCCTTAGTCAAGATATGCATAGGAAAATGAGATTTGTATTTTGAAAATTATGATAATATGTTCTTAAGATAAGGGACAAGGTCCCTTTGATTTAGGGATTCATTTCTTTTTTCTTTTGTCTTAATCAATTATGATAGGTTTGCCTTTTTAGGTGGCAAATTTTTAGCCCTTGAATCTCCATTATTTGGTTGAAATTATTTATGTGGGATAGGAATGTTTTGTCCTAATACCATGTATTATCATACCACTTGCTAAAATTATGAGTGTAGGATATAGATGTTTTGTCCTAAAGCCTTGTATTATCATACCACTTGCTAAAATTATGAATGTAGGATCACACCACTTATTAAATTTTTGTCTTAAAGCCATGTAACTTAATCTTTATTATTATTACACTATTATATTATCACATGATTTATTTTATTTTATTTTTCCTCTTGGATTTGGGCTTATTCCTACCCATTTCCTTTACTTTGGATAAAATTATACCTTTCTTGGAAGGCTTGGACACATTTTCATAATATTTGGGCTATTGGTCCAATTTCTATATCCTAGTCCAAGTCTATGTTTTATTTCTTGCTTAGGTTATCCAATGGGCTTGCTAGAAACTTATGTGAAGTGGACAAACTCTATATGAAGTGTCCATAAGTGAAAGCCCAATTTATGGGTGGAGATACTAAACTTAGTAACTTTAACTCTTCAATTAGGAAAAATTACCCTAATCCAATCTTCTTGAAATTTTAATACCTTTACTTACTTCACAAAAATTTATCTTCCTTACCCAAGAATTTCACCTTTCTTTAGTATATTTATTTTTAATTTTTTCTCTTAAGTTTTCTCTCTTTACCTATTCCATTAATGTTAAAACATTTCTATACATATACGTAAGGTGAAGAATTTCTAAGGATTTTATTTCTTTAGATATCTAAAAATTGTCTAATAAATTTCATTTCCTTAATTAAATATTTATGTACCTTTATCAATAAAAGAAACAAAATTAGGGATTCTACTTTGAATACTTTTGTACTTTTATTAATACATGAAACGAAATTAGGGATGTTACAAACACCCTTTTATGAACTTACTTGATTAAATACTTAGTGTATATCTTATGTGCATTAATGGAAGCATGAAAGTAGAATATATGAGAGCATTGATGGTGTTGATGGCTGATTTTAATATATATGCATGATGTGGTAATTTGTGAGAAATTTTTATGGATAGATTTTGAGTTTATTTCATGATTTTAAGGGATATGTGTGGTTGTTAATTTGGATTTTATATGCCTAAGATGGAGGATTGGATATTTTCTAGTTTGATGGCTAGTTTGGGGAGAAAAAAAATGATATTTTTGAGTTTTTTGCGCCCAGAGCACAACTGTGCTTTGTAGCACGACCAAGTTGTGCTCTGGGATGGTTTGGGAATTTTTGGTACAGAGCATAGGTGCAACGCTGTGTTCTGTGCTAGGATGTGATAACATGAACTTTATTGTAGGGAGCACGGTCGTGCTTTATGCTGTTTACTCGTCTCGTTGTTTTGTTGTTTCCTTTTTGAATCTTAACCAAGAACCAATGTTTATGAGACCATAATTAGAGTTCCATGAGCCACGTATCAGAGAAAAATTTAGTGTTTACTTGGTTGTATAATGTCTTTTTGAATTAACTATTAATGCATGAAGGAATGATGTATGAATGCTATATTTAAATGCCATAAATTACTATTATGTGCAACCATAAAGGGTAAATGATATATGTATGCTATGGGATGATGTAAATGCATGAATAATTTATCTCATACTATATGATGGGTCATTATAGCATGCTTAAGAACAATGGTTGATCATGCTCATGATGATTAATGGTGTATGTGTGTATTTTGTTGAGATAAGTGGCTGAAAAATATGTAAAAGACATGTGCTGGTCAAGAGGACCCTCTTTGAAGCAAGGTGGCCTGCTAACAGGTGTCACCTTGCTATGTTAAGACGATTGACAATCAAAATATTCCTCTCCAAAGCAAGGTGGCTTGAAAAAAAGTGTCACTTTACTATGTTGAGGAGACTAAAAATTCCAAGATAACCCTTACAGACCAAGGTGACCTGACGACATGCAATACCTTGTGAACATAAGGTGACTGAAGGGTCGTGGCTATGATATGGTACCAGGGTAGGGGATGCACTATAGCCTAGAGTGGTCAATGTGGGAAGGATCGCTCTGACTGGGAACCCAGTAGTGGGTGAGTAGCTGGAGGTGGTAAGGGCTCACACTACCTTGTGGTTAGATAATTTGAGAACCATCAAATGATGAGCCATTATGGAAATGTACAGGTACCTTATTAATTCATGGTTTGTTATATTTATGTAATATTGATGCATAACCTATATAAAGACTGCATATGTATATTGTACCTTTATTTTATAAAAGAGAAAATGTTTTCTATAGTTTATACAACTAAATATAACACGTGAATTTTCTATTATACTTCCAATTGTTGGATGTTGACTTGATGGGATTTTTTATCTCACTATATTGTGGTGTTATGTTTAAATCCTTGACATGTCGTTCGTGGTTCTGACGATCTTACTAGAGCTGCAGACAGTGGATGTCCCCTACATAGGACAATTCACAGTTGTGGTGAACCTACTAGTCATTAATATGGTGGAAGTACCTACACTCGGGCTGCCTCCTCCACCAACAATACCCCAGGGGTGATGGCCACAAGGGTAGTAGTATAGTAGTTATATGTATATGTTGTTGTGAATGGGCTAACCCATTGTTTTGGTGTAACCACACGGTACTTCACCTTTTGAGTATATGCTTAGTACCTAGGGTTACAAGTGTATATACAAGCTAATCCTAGATGTGTTGTAGATCATATCTATATATATAAGATGCATATATGTTTTGGATGGTTGTTTATCTGTTGCATAATTGCCAAAAAAAATAGTCGTTACACAACCTCTCATAATCATGGTTATCTTGCTTACTTATGCGGCATTCCATAATGTCATCATTAGAGTCCATAGGGTTGCTTCTTGGGGGAGGTAAAATCTTGGTTTGCTCTTCCTTCTTCTTTGCTAAGATATGCATAGCAAAATAGGGGATTAGGTGCTTGAAATTCACGGTGAGATGGGCTTAAGACAAGTGGCAAGATTTTCTCAAGTTTTGGGATTCATTTCCCCTTTCTTTTGGCTCACTCAAAGGATTATTAAATTCATTTTTAGGTGACAAATTTCTAGCCCTTCCTTTCCTCCTTGCTTGATCAAAATTATATGTGTAGGGTGGGGATGCTTTTGCCTTATAGCCATGTGACAAAATGCTTGCTTATGGACCACTCATGCAATAATATTTTTCCAAACTTGTAGGACTCACCAAAATCTTGCTTATTGTTCATCTCATGATGGGAAATCTTTGTTACTATTCTACTACTATCACACCATGTGACTATCCTTTTTCCTCTTGGATTTGGGCTCTATTTTCTCCCTTAGGCTTGGTCTCCCCCTCATTCCTTTCTTGTTTAGGCCAAAATCTCCACCTAAGATTGGAGGGCTTGGCTCACCTTCACATGGTTTGGGTTATTGGCCCATCCTTTCCATTCCAGTCCAAGGCTATGTCATATCTTTCACTTAGGCCACCCATGTGGCTTGCCAAACACTTATGTGAGGTGAAAAAATCTACATGAAGTCTCTGTAGTTAGAGGATCAAATGTAAGGGGTGAGATGTTGAACTTAGGAACTATAGTTCTTGAATTAGGAAAACTCTCCTAATCCAATCTTCTTGAAATTTCAAGACCTTTATTTGCTTCCAAAAGTTTATTTTCCTTACCCAAGAATTTCACCCCTCTCTAAGGCGTTATTTATAATTTTTCCTCTTAGGTTTTCTCCCTTTTCCCTATTCCTTTAATGTTAGAAAATTTCATATGCATACACATAAGGTTAAGAATTTCTAAGGCTTATATTCTATTAACTATCTATAAAAAATTGCTTAATAAGTCTTCATTGTTCTCTTGTTTCCTTAATTAAATATTTTATGTGCCTTATTAATAAAGGGAACAATTAGGTATGTTACACCTTAAACCATCCTATTTCTCCACATAATTTTCTAAGTAAACCATGTAACATATAAAACAAAATTCGGTGAGTTTAATAAAAAAATCCTTTGAACTTAATAAAATTCCTCATAAAACTCTAAATAAATCCAACTTAGGATTATATATGTAAAAACCCTAATTAGGCTCTTTTTCATAAATTTTCTTAATACAACATAAGATAAACTTCATATACATATTAAAACAAATTTATACTTATTTAAGATAGAACAAGCTTATTAAAGTAGATAAAAAATAATTTAAGAAAAAACATAATCATTTGAAAATAAATGTAATCGTTTATAACAACAAAAATTGTTTGAAAATTACGAGGTATTCTATTTACAAACTAAATAATCAACAAACTCATAAAACCAAACTTAAAGAATTTTAAAACAATTTCATAGGCTCATGGGTTTTCTAAGTTTGTCTATTACATGAATTCTAAGAGTAAGGATACGTAATAAATAAACATAACTTTAACCTTGCTTCCTTGGCCTTGAATACATGCAAGCTTTAATGCATTCCTTCGATATATTCATAAGTTCATGATGCATCATCTAAAAACACATTGCATTTCTTGGAAAACACCTTTTACATGTTTGTTATCATCAAGGCACTTAAATGGGGTTAACAATCTCCCTCTTTTTGATAATAAAACTTTAGTAAAAAGATAAACACAACTAAGAGATTTTATTTGTTAGTTGGGAAAAGCCACCCCCTCTAAATAGGCATACATCTAAGCTAATCAAAAAGTTCATAGCAAACAAAAAGGTTTGAAAACAATTTTGAATGCCTACTGTGGTTTTAGGAAACATAAACCATTTTAATCTAACATATAATCAACATGCATTTTTAAAATACAATAATATATATATACACATATATATGAAGGCATTCATAAAAATATATATTATATTACGGTACAACTAACAAATAAAAAACAAGAGAAGTTCATCCATATTTCTCCCTTTTTGTCATTAACAAAAAGGGAAAAGCAGTATAAAACTAAAGGTCAGTTCTAGAAATATATAGATATGAAAGATAAAGTAATAAAACTATGGATCCTGGTCATGCCTTTGCTACTGATATCCTAGATATGCCTATTTCATATTGCTTATCATCTCAACTATCATATCCATTTGCTCTAAAAGGTTGACTATCCTTTCATCCACAGCTATGTGTAAGCTATCTAGCTTATAACCATGAGACTCATTAAAGCTTGTGAAATTTTGATCCATGCTAGTTAGCCTCTAAACAATCTATTGAAACATTCCTATAATAGCATTATCGAGCTCTAAAGAACTAAGCATTTGTACATGTCATTAATTAACAACATCTGTACACAAATCAAACACATATATGTCTACATCTTATTCATCCATATTGACCAGTTCTAGGGAAACGGGTGCGGGTAGTTACACCTGCACCGGAATCTTAGCCAACTTGACTACAAACACCTTATTTATTTTTGGGAGCTGCCCAACATAGAGTAACTCGATCCAACGTACACTAAGAGCTTGAGCCAAAGAAAAATTTGCAAAACTAGTTTTTTGAACATGATATGGAAATATAGTGAGAATTAAATCCCTGTAGATTCAACAATAAATCAAAAAAAGTATCAATATAGATCATCATGTCATGTTTATCTGTATAAGCTACAGCAAATATCTTAGGTCACATGAATGCACTTTATCTATGCACATGAAAATCATACAGTAATGACATGTATGGCATGATTAACTATTTTCATATTACCATATAGTGGCTATCAACTTATTTTCATATCAAGCTACCCCGGTCAAGGTGAGTACTTTTTACTCTTTGGTACGGGCTTTTCTCACTCCGTCTGACATGGCACACTTTCTCATTCTTTTCTCATTAACATAATCATAGCCATTGACAGGGCGTCCCCTATTGGTGCACCACATGGACCGCCATGTGACCGTGCTTATTTCTTTTCTTTTCTTTTCTCATTAATAGCCAAAGATATGATTTCAATAACAAGTATGTTCATTATACTCACATGCCATAATTTTTTTTATCAAAATATAATCATTACCAAAAATCATTGGTAATCAAGACATGAACATAATTGTTTCAAATATCACTTTATAAAATATTTCCATGTCAAAATTATACACTTAAGATGGTAAGGAGTTCATATAATGGTAATGGCTATGGCAAACACTAGTCATTTATTATTTTTATTTATAAGATTCTTCTTATTTTTTAAATATTAATTTTATCTTCATCATTTTCTTTATACTTGACCTCTCGTTACCTTCTTCCTACTTATATCATTTGCAACACATGTTCTCACAAATTTGATACGTCATTCTTCTTCAATTTGGTTTCTAAGATTATCCTATAGTTAATAAGGTTCATTTAGGGTAAAATTTTTTTGAAAATAAGCTTTACCAACTTCCAACACGGCCTAAATGTATCCTATAACACGGCTTGGCCATTTCTTGTAAAATAGGTATTCTTTAAGCTTCAAAATGCCATTTCTAGCACCGAACACGGCCATGCTCTATGTTGTGTTATTCACTGATGTAGGTTTTCATCCAGCCTAACCTTTTCTCAGTAATCAGAGTATAACTCCCTCATTTTAACTCTAAATTAGGTGATCTTAGTGTCCATTTAAAGATAAAAAAATTACCTAAAATATTGCGTAGAACATTTTAGTGAAATCATAAGGAAGCTAGGTGATATTACTCTGTCAAATTAAACGTTATTTCTTCTTGGGTAGGTTATGACCTCTACTTACTAATCTGATCATATCTCCCTTATATGAACTCCAAATTGAGTGATTCCAGTGGAAAAATTGCTATGAGACATATATCTATCTTTTTTTATGTTAACCAATTATTTTAATTCCCTACAGAATTTTCTTAGAAATTTAAACACATAAGCTTTCCTAATAGATTCTTCCCCGATTAACCATTTTCTGACTACTGCTCATTAATATGACCATATCTACCACATATGGACTGTAAATTGAGTGATTCTAGTGGCTACAAATCCATGAGACATATATCTATATTTTTCATGTTAACTATTTCTTTTAATTCCTAACTGATTTTTCCTAGAATTTGAAAAATAGAAGCTTCCCTAGTTACTCCGAAATCCAATTTCCTAACCAGACCTTTTCTAAGGCTTTAGTTCATCATTTTATTATGTCTTATTCCATTTTGTTCCTAATTTACATCTAATCATATTCCATCAATTTTTCACCACATTTAAATATACAAAATATCAACATAAAATATCATAAATTTTTTTCATCCATAGCCATACCTATACATAACTTTTTACACCAACCATAATGTCCAAAACATTCATCATATGCAAAATAACATGTAACATGATATAGCAACATCCATGGCCAATCATCAAAGTAGCAAATATTGTAAATTTCATCAAAGTTCTAAGATCAAAATCTCATATAAATGTTACAAATTTCAAAACTTTTCTTCAAAAAGAGATATTGTTAAACCTACCTAAAGATCTCCCTGACTCACTTAGTGAATTCTTTTCTTGTTTCCTCTTGATACAAGTAGCAAGATTCCTCCATTCCCTTAGCTTTTCCAACAACTTGAATAAGAGAAGGAGGGTTAGTTTTTAAACCCCAAGAATGAAAATAAAATATGGATTCAAGTGGAGATTAAGCTAACTTACCTTGAGTTCTTAGTCCTCTAGGCTTCTCTTTCTTCTTCCTTCCTCTCTTCAGCTTTATTTCTCTCCTTGGACAAAATTCAAATGTTATAAGGGTGGTTCTTGCTTAAATAAACTATCAAGTGGTTCTCCTTTCATAATCATGGGTCTACCTTATCACAATTAGGATGCACTTAGTTGCTTTTTGAGGAAAGACAACTCATGTTCTTGTCTTCCTCTCCCTTAGTCAAGATATGCATAGCAAAAGAAGAATTGTATTTTGAAAATCATGATAAAATGTTCTTAAGATAAAGGGCAAGGTCCCTTCAATTTAAAGATTCTTTTTCTTTTTCTTTTGTCTCACACAAGTATAATAGGTTTGCCTTTCTAAGTGGCAAGTTTCTAGCACTTAAATCTCCCTTGCTTGGCTGAAATTATTTGTGTAGGATAAGAGTATTTTGTCATAATGCCATGTATTATTATACCACTTGCTAAAACTATGAGTGCAGGATATAGATGTTTTGTCCTAATGCCATGTATTAATATATCACTTGCTAAAATTATAACTGTAGAATATAGATGTTACCACACCACTTGTTGAATTTTTGTCTTAATACCATGTGACATAATCTTTATTATTATTATAGTATTATTTCATCACATGTTTTTTATTTTTTTTATTTTCCTCTTGGATTTGGGCTTATTCTTGCCCATTTCCTTTGCTTTGGCTAAAATTCTACATCTCATGGAGGGCTTGGTCACATTTTAATAATTTTTGGGCTATCAGTCCAACTTCTATATCCTAGTCCAAATCTATATTTTATTTCTTGCTTGGGCTCTCCTATTGGCTTGCTAGAAATTCATGTGAAGTGGAAAAAACTCTATATTAAGTGTCCATAGGTGAAAGCCCAATTTATGGATGGAGATGTTAAACTTAGTAACTCTAGCTCTTGAATTAGGAAAAATTACCCTAATCAAATCTTCTTGAAATTTTAAGACCTTTACTTACTTCACAAAAATTTATCTTCTTTATTCAAAATTTTTGCCTCTCTTTAGTATGTTATTTCTACTTTTTTTTTCTATTAGGTTTTCTCTCTTAACCTATTCCCTTAATATTCGAAACATTTTCTATGCATACACATAAGGTGAAGAATTTCTAAGGCTCATATTTTCTTTAATTATTGATGTACATCTACTAATAAAAGAAACAAAATTAGGGATGGTACATTTCTCTCTCCCTAAAAGAAAATTTGTCCTCAAAATTTTAGAAATTACATAATGAGAACAATTTAGGATATTTCTTCCTTATGACTTCTTCCAGCTCTCAAGTTGCTTCTTCTGGTGTCAAACATTCCCATAACACCTTAACTAGGGGAATGGTTTTATTCCTCAATTGATTCACGCCGGTGTCTAATATGGATGCCGGTACTAGCTGGTATGTCATGTTTTCCTTTATTTGGATTAGTTCATCTCGTATTACATGTTATGAATCTGGAAGATACTTTTGGAGCCGTGATACATGAAAAACATTATGCAAGTTGGACAAATTAGGTGGGAGGGCAACTTGATATGCTGACGTCCCCACTTTCTTCAAAATTTGATAGGGTACCAAAAATTGCGGACTTAGATTTTTGGTTTTAAGAGACCTACCAACTCTGGTAGTCGAGGAAAGCTTCAAAAATACATGGTCTCCTTCCTTAAACTCCAGAGGTCTATGTCTCTTATCATCGTAACTCTTTTGCCAACTCTGAGTTGTTAGTATTTTGTCTCGTATCATCCTAATTTGCTCAGTAATTTGTTGAACTAGATCAGGACTCAGCAAGTTTTTTTCCTTTACCTCAAACCAACATAGTGGAGATCGGCACTTCCTACCGTATAAAACTTCATAGAGGGCCATCTTAATACTAGAGTGATAACTATTATTATAAGCAAACTCCACTAAAGGTAGGTACTAATCCCATCCTTTACCTTGCTCTATCACACAGGCCATTAACATATCTTCTAGGGTTTGGATGGCCCATTCTGTTTGCCCATCAGTTTGTGGATGGTACGCAGTACTAAACCATAGCTGGGTTCCAAAAGCCGCCTATAATGCCTCCCAAAACCTCAACGTGAACCTTGAATCTCTATCAGAAACGATATTTAAGGGAATTTCATGTAGTCTAACTATTTCTTAGATGTATAATTAGGCCAATTTGTCCAGTGAATAGTTAATCTTTATGGGTAGAAAGTGAGTAGATTAGGTTAATTTGTCAACTATTACTCAAATAGAGTCATGTCCAATTGAAGTCTTAGGTAAGCCCACCATAAAGTCCATCAAAATACTGTCCCATTTCCATTTAGGGATCTCAAGAGGTTATAGAAATTCTGCTGGATTTTGATGCTCTACCTTCAACTTCTGACAAGTTAGACATTTTGCCACAAACTTAACAATGTCCTTTTCATCCCTGGCCACCAATACATCCTCTTTAAATCCTGGTACATTTTAGTGGATCCAAGATGGACTGTGTATTTACTCTGATGCGCTTCTTGTAGGATCTTAGTCCTCAACTCTTGTTCTTGAGGAACACATACCCTTCCTTGATACATGATTACTCCATCTTCTGACATAGAAAAATCATCTTGATCATTATGATTTCATAAGTATTGGTCGTGAACTTGAGCCTCTTTAATCTGGGCTTTAAGGTCACACTTTATACTTAACCCATTGATGATTAGCTTCTTTGAGGCAAAAGTAGTGTCTAGCTTCAAATTTCAAAACTTTTCTAGCATCTGCATTTCATACACCATTATCTGACCTGTGTGTAGAGATTTTCGACCTAAGGCATCAGCCACAACATTCGCCTTTCCTGGATGATACTTTATCTCAAACTTGTAGTCATCAAAGAATTCTACCCTTCTTCGTTGCCTCATATTTAACTCCTTCTGATCAAAAAGGTACTTAAGACTCTTATGATCATAGTATACATCAAATGTTACTCCGTATAAATAATTTCACCAAATCTTTAAGGCAAACACCACCGCCACTAAGTCAAGATCATGGGTTGGATAGTTTCCTTCGTGAGCTCTCAGTTTCCTAGAGGCGTAAGCAACAACTCTCTTGTCTAGCATCAGCACACTCCCTAGCCTTTTCTTTGAAGCATTACTATACACTTCAAAATATCCTGTAGGATCTGGAATAATTAAAACAGGAGGAGTGGTCAATCTTGTCTTAAGTTCCTATAAACTAGCTTCACATTGATCAGTCCATTTGAAAGGACTTCCCTTCCTAGTCAATTTAGACAATGATAAGGCTATAGGAGAGAAGTTTTGTATAAACCTCCTATAGTATCCTGCCAAACCCAAGAAACTTCTGACTTCTATAATTGTCTTTAGTCTTTCCCACTGAATCACTGCTTTCGTCTTGCTAAGGTCTACTACTACCCCTCTATTAGAGATAACATGTCCGAGAAACTTCACCTCTGTCAATCAAAATCCATACTTCTATAATTTGGCATAAAACTTTTTCTTTTTCAGCACTTGCAGCACGATTCGAAGATGTTATTCATGTTCTTTCTCACTCTTAGAGTATATCAAGATGTCATCAATGAACACTACCACAAATTTATCTATGTAAGGTTGAAAAATATGATTCATGTAGCCCTTGAAAATTGCAGGTGCATTTGTCAACCCGAAGGGCATTACGAGAAACTCATAGTGCCTATAGCTAGTCCTGAAAGTTGTTTTTGGTACATCCTCCTCTTTAATTCTAATATGATGGTATCCTAATCTCAAGTCAATTTTTGAAAAGGTAGAGGTTCCCTTCAGTTGATCTAATAAATCATCTATCCTAGGGAGAGGAAACTTATTGTTGATAGTCACCTTATTTAGCTATCTGTAATCTATGCTTTCTTCTTAACAAACAACACAGGAGCTCCCTAAGGTGATATACTTGGTCTAATGAATTGCTTGTCTAACAATTCCTCAAACTGTTTCTTGAGTTCCTATAGTTCCTTCGAGACCATTTTATAAGGTGCATGATGTGATCTTAATTAAGCATGATATTAATACCTTTAAACTTACTTTTTGTTTGATTTAAGTAAAATATAATTAAGATTTAGCTTTGTTTTGTGTTTTGTGTTGTAAGAACAAAGGAAGAAGAAAAGAGAAGAAATAGATAAAAAATTCATGGAAAAATGCTACATTGCAGTGATTCCAGACCTTTTAGCATTGTTTTGAGCATATCTCCCTATTATGAACTCCAATCAAAGTGATTCAAGTGGCTGTGAAAATATAACACAATAATCTACAACATTTATGTTGAACACTTGATCAAATTTGGGAGATTTCATAGCGTTACAGAGCTCGAAAATCAGAATCACAGTGCAGCAGGATGAATTTTGACCATTGGTCACTAATTGTGTCATATCTCCTTCAATTTAGATCCGATTAAGGTGATTCTAGTGGTTATGGAAAGAGGAAACATAGAGATACAACTTTCATGTTTGACACTTTGGCAAATTCTGGAGTTTTTTGGGCGCCGCGGCGTTGAGTATCCCAGCAATGAGCGCTGTGGCACTGGCCCAGGGCGCAGCAGTGCCCCGTCTTTGGATTTTTGGAGCACCACGGCGCCACTGTAGCACGCTGCGGTTCTCGCCGCCGCACCAGGGCGCTAAATTCATGATTTTAAGGTTTTTTTTAACTCTAATTAAAGCCCGATAGGCCGAAATTTGACCTAGAAACACTCCTACTTTAATTAGGAGGAGTTAATCTATAAAAGGGAGGAAAGCAAGCCGAAAATTTATTTAATACTTCATCCAAGTTCTTAGTTACATTCTTCAATTCGTCTTTAGATTTTCTTATGGCCCTGCGTGGCTAGTTCTTTTTAGTTGGTTGAGGTAGATTGAAACCTCAAGGGATCTTCATGCATTGTGGGATTTAGATTTGATTTTATTATTTCAATCTTAATTGAGTATTGATTATTCATCTGCTCTTCTTCTCAATGATTATTCATATGATTGCTAGGAGGCTTACTATTATATTGTCTGTCTTAATCTACTGCTGAATTATGTTTTGAACAAAGTCTTCAATTCTGTGATTCGTGAGGCAAATAGGTTTGAGGATTTTGGATTATAAATCATTGAACCTATGATGAATAATTAACTAAATTAGATATAACCAATGTGTTTATATTTGTTTAGCTCTATCAATTTCTCTAGATCTTCATGCGGTTAATAAGCTATGCTTTACCGATGTGCTAAAAGATTGCTTGTTAGTTAGGGTTTAATTGGTACGATTGTCATTAATTTACTAGAATTAAGGAGGAAAAGGGTTAGAAACCCAATGATAGATATTCAATTACATATTGATTATGTTGTCAATGATCAATGCAATCCCTTAACAGTGGTTATCAATTGAAACCAACGTCTCTATCATTAATCACTCTCTCTTAATTGCTTTCATTATTGTTTACTTGGTTTTATTTGCAATTAACAATCCCCTCTTTTTCAATCACATAAGGTAATTCCAGTCTCTGTGGGATCGACCCTTACTCCCACTACTACAGGTTACTTTTGAGGTAAGGTATCAATTTGGGTGTACCTGCGACAGTACGCACTAGTGCAATAGAGATAGGCCCTGTCCCTGGTAGAAGATCAATAGAGAACTCTATCTCTCTCTTGGGAGGTAAACCTGGAATATTTGATGAAAATACTTTAGGAAACTCGTTGGCCATTGGAATTTCATCAAGCTTCAGTTCAACTTTTAGGTTTGATAAATACAAGAGAATGTATCCAAATACTGAATTCTTCAACTCTCTATTGACTTGATTGGCATTAAGTATCAATAACTGCATCTCCTCTTTTAAAGTAGGAGATAGAAATTCAATGGTCTTTTTGCAACAATTCTGTAAGACCCGATTTCTAGACATCTAGTCTAACCCTAGAATGACATCAATACCTTTTAAAGGTAGACAGACGAGGTCTACAGAAATTTTTTTCTCTTAAATAGTGACTTGATAGTCTTTACATACAGAGGAAGTTAAGACCCTTTCCCCCGCTATAATTAGCTCATAGGGGGTTTTAGAAATAGGATACTGAAGCTTCCTAATAAATTCTTCTAATATAAATGAATGACTAGCACCAAAGTCAAATAACACCATAAGAGTAGATCCATAGATATAGCATGTACCTTGAATCATTTCAGGGGATTGAGCTGCCTCTTCGCCGCTCAAGATGAAAACCCTTCCTTTCACCTGAGGCCTCTGTTCTGGCTGCTTCCCCAAATTTTATGGGCAGTTCTTTGGAAAATGACCCTTCTTTCTGTAATTGAAGCAAACATTTGATCCCATGTAGCATGACCGGTTATCATATGGAAACATACATATATGTATATATATATATATATATATATATATATATATATATATTCTAATTATGTAAATGGGCAAACATTTGATCCCATGTATATATATATATACACACACACAAATACACACAAATACACACAAATACACATAAGAAAATAAAGTTTATTAGACAATTTTTAGATATCTAAGGAAATATAATCCTTAGAAATTCTTCACCTTATGTGTATGCATAGAAAATGTTTCTAACTTTAAGGGAATAAGTAAAGAGGAAAAAACCTAATAGGAAATTTTTTGAAATAATATACTAAAGAGAGGCGAAATTCTTGCTTATGGAAGATAAATTTTTGCGAAGTAAGTCAAGGTCTTAAAATTTCAAGAAGATTAGATTAGGGTAATTTTTCCTAATTTAAGAGCTAGAGTTCTTAAGTTTAACATCTCCACCCATATATTAGCCTTTCACCTATGGACACTTCATATAGAGTTTTTCCACTTCACATGAGTTTTTAGCAAGCTAATAGGATAGCCCAAGAAAGAAATAAAATATAGACTTGGACTAAGATATAGAAATTGGACCGATAGCCCACAAACCATGAAAATATGACCAAGCTCTCCATGAAAGGTAGAATTTCAGCCAAAGCAAAGAAAATGGGTAAGAATGATCACAAATCCAAGAGGAAAAAAAATAAGAATCATGTGAGGAAATAGTAGTGTAATAATAATCAAGATTAGGTCACTTGGCATTAGGACCAAACATTTATATACGACATTCATAATTTCAACAAGTAGGTAATAATGCATGAAATTAGGACAAAACATCTATATCCTATATTCATAATTTCTAGAAGTAGGTAATAATACATGGCATTATGACAAAACATCCTTATCCTACACAAATAATTTCAGCCAAGCAAGGGAGATTCAAGGGTTGAAAATTTTTCACCTAGAAAGGTAAAGCTATCATACTTGAGTAAGACAAAAGAAAAAAGAAATGAATCCCTAAATCAAAGGGACCTTGTCCCTTATCTTAAGAACATTTTATCATAATTTTCAAATACAAATCTCTTTTTGCTATGTATATCTTGACTAAGGGAGAGGAAGACAAGAACATGAGTTGTCTTTCCCTAAAAAACAACCAAGTGCATCTTAATTGTGATAAGGTAGACCGATGATTAAGAAAGGTGAACCACTTGATAGTTTATTAAAGAAAAACCCACCCTTATAACATTATAATTTCGTCCAAGTGAGGGAAAGGAAAAACTTACGCAAGGTAGAGTGAGGAAAGGAGAGAAAGATAGGAAAAGAAAAGAAGGAAGAGGAAGGAGAAGTCTAGAGGACTAAATACTCAAGGTAAGTTAGCTTAATCTCTACTTGAATCCATATCTTCTCTTAATCCTTAAGGTTAAAAACTCAACCTCCTTCTCTTATTTAAACTTCTAGAAAAGCTAAGAGAATGGAGGAATCTTGCTACTTCCTTCAAGAGGAAATAAGAAAAAGAATTCACTAAGTAAGCAAGGGAGATCTTTAGGTAGGTTTAACAATATCTCTTTTTGAAGAAAAGCTTTGAAATTTGTAACATTTGTTTGAGATTTTGATCATATAACTTTGATGAAATTTACAATATTTGTTACTTTGATGATTGGTCATGGATGTTGCTATATCATGTTACATGTTATCTTGCATATGATGGATGTTTTGAACATTTCGGTTGGTGCAGAAAGTTCTGTCTAGGTATGGCTATGGTGAAAAATTTTAGGATTTTTATGCTATTATTTTGTATATTTGAATGTGGTGAAAAATTGATGGAAGATGATTAGATGTAAATTAGGAAGAAAATAGAACAGGACGTAATAAAATGATGAACTAAAACCTTAGGAAATGTTAGGTTAGGAAGCTAAATTTCGGAGTAACTAGGGAGGCTTCTATTTTTGAACTTATGGGAAGATCGGTTAGGAATTAAAACAAATGTTTAACATGAAAAATGTATATATATGTCTCACAGAGTTTTAGCCACTGAAATGACTTAATTTTGTGTCCAAATGAGGGAAATATTGTTCGATTAGTAAGCAGTGGTTAGAAAAAGGTTAACCAGGGAAGAATTTGTTAAGTAAGCTTCTGTGTTTGAAATTTTGGAAAAATATAAAGGGAACTAAAATAAATAGTTAACATGAAATATATATATATATATATATATATATATATATATATATATATATATATACATATATATATATATATGTCTCAAGAATTTTTAGCCATTGGAATCATTCAATTTCGAATCCATATTAGGAAGATATGGTCAGATTAGTAAGTAGTGGTCAGAAACTAGCTAACTAGGGAAGAATATGTTAAGTATGCTTTTGTGTTTGAATTTCTTGGAAAAATCTATAGGGAATTAAAGGAAATTGTTAATATAATAAATATAGATATATGTATGACGGATCTATAGGCTTTGAAATGACTTAATATGGAGTCTTTATGAGGGAGATTTGACTGATTAATGAGTAGAGGTCAGAATCAGTCTAGAATCCAGGGTGGCAAATGTAAGTGTTTTTTTTTTTTCGATTTTCTAGAAAATCATTTAATTTGAAGTCCATATGAGGGAGATATGGCTGAATAGTGAGTAGAGGTCGGAATCAGTCTAGAATCTAAGGTGGCAAATGTAAGTATTTTTGTTTTCGAATTTTTTGGAATAATTTGTAAGGAATATGATGAAATGATAAACATGAAAGTTGTATATAAGTGCCTTAGATTTTTATAGGCTTTTGAATCACCTTAATTGGAGTTCCATGAGGGAGATATGGTTATATTAGTAAGTAGACGTATGAACCTACCTAAGAAGAAATAACATTGAATTTGAGGGAGTAGTGACACCATGATTACTTAAGATTTCACTAAAATGTTCAACATAAGGGTTTTAGAGGATTGTCTTATCTTTTAGTTGACACCAAAATCACCTCAATCGAATTTAAAATGTGTGTGTTATGCTTTATTTAGTGAGAGAGGAAAATAATATTTAAAAAAGAAGAATCTTATAAATGAAAATAATAAATGACTAGTGTATGCTATAGCCATTACCATTACATGAACTCCTTACCATCTTAAGTGTGTAATTTTTACATGGAAATATTTTATAAAGTGATATTTGAAAATGATTATGTTCATGGAAAGATTGTATTTTACTAATGATTTTTGGTAATGATTATGCTTTGATGATAAATTATGGCATGTGAGTATAATGAACATACTTGTTATTGAAATCATATTTTTTACTATTAATGTGAAAAGAAAAGAAAAGAAAAGAGACGAGCGCGGTCACATAGCGGTCTGTGTGGTGCACCAGAAGGGGACACCCTACTCACAACTATGATTATGCTAATAAGAAAAGAAAGAGAAAGCATGGCATGTCGAACAGAGCGAGAAAAGCCCGTATTGGAAAGTAGAAAGTATTCACCTTGACGGGAGTAGTTTGATATGAAAATAAGTTCATAGTCATCATATGATAATCTGAAAATAGTTATTCATGCCATACATATCATTTCTATATGATTTTCATGTGCATAAATAAAGTGCTTTCATGTGACCTAAGATATTTGCTGTAGCTTATATAGATGAACATGATATGATGATCTATATTAATGATAATTATGATTTATTGTTGAACCTAGGGATTTAATTTTCACTATATTTCTATATCATGTTTAGAGGACTAGATATGCAAATATTCTCTATGATCGACTTTTAGCATACGTTGGGTCGAGTTGGCTAAGATCCCAATAAAGGTGCAACCACCCACACTTATATCTCCAGAACTAGTCAATATGGATGAATAAGATGTAGACATATATGTGTTTGATTTGTGTACGGATGTTGTTAATTAATTATGTGTAAACCTTAATTATACTTGGTTAAAATAATTGAATGCTATTATGAGTTAAATAGTTAAAAGTAAAGCAGTAATGAATTTATGGGATTTTAAATATATATATATATATATATATATATATATATATATATATATGTAAAAAAATGGAGTTGTTACATAATTGGTATCAGAGCAGGTCGATCCTAGATGGCCAATGGTTGGATGGTTATCTGAATCGATCTTATAGTGTCTTTAGTATGTTGTGGTTGTGCTATATAGGGGATCAGTGATTTCATATAGGTAAGAAATTACTAGTTTTTCCTATCTATATGCCGAGGTGGTGTTATGACTGCTGTTAAATATTTTTGAAACTAACTATTAGGCTTGATCACCTCAATTGTAGCATAACTTTGTTTTTGAACCTCAGATTTCTATGTTTAGTTAAATTAATTGAATGTTATTATGAGTTAAATAGTTAGAAGTAAAGAGGCAATGACTTCATGGGATTTTAAAAGTATATATGTATGTATATATGTAAAACAAAATGGAGTTATTACAGTAGTAGGCAAGAAACCCATGGCCATGGGGGCTAGACCTTCGGTGCCAAATGCTACCAGAAGTGAATGCAAGATATGTATACAACGTCATGGGAATAAACCCTGTATCCATAACTCAGTCACTTGCTTTTTATGTGGACAGAAAGGGTATATAGCTCGCCGATGTCCCCTAGAGGATGGGAAGAAGGTCAAGCAGACTCAACTAGTTAAAGAAAGAGTTTTTACCTTGAGCAGGGCTGAAACAAAACAAGATCTTAATTTGATTTTAGGTACGTGTTATCTTCATGGCTATCCTTTAATTGTGATATTCAATTCGGGTGCCAGTCATTCTTTTATATCATCTACTTGTGTAGAGAAACTGCATTGTCCCGTGTCTGAATTGACATTTCATTTGATAGTTTTAACCACTACGGGAGGAAAAGTGAGCACCTTTTCAATCTGTAAAGACTGTTTGGTAGAAGTTTATGGCAGATCTTTCATCGTGGATCTAATATTTTACCCTTGGAGGATATAAATGTGATTCTGGGGATGGACTGGTTTAGTTGTAACTAGATCCTTTTAGACCGTTATACGAATATTCTGGTTTTTCCTTATAAACTTGATGAGGAACCCAAAAGTAAAGATGATCGAACTAATGAACTCCAGGAGGAGTTAGTTGATGAGGATTAAGGTTGTACTCTTTTATGTACTCTTAACACGGAATTGAGCAAGAACTGGTTAAGATTCGATAATTCATGATTTTCTGGAAGTCTTTCCTTCAAAAATTTCTAAATAACCACCTAAGCGAGAAGTGTAATTTTCCATTGATTTAATGCCAGGAGCAACTCCTATTTCTATTACACAGTATAGGATGGCTCTTGTGGAGTTAAAAGAGCTTAAGAAGTAGATTGAAGATCTTTTGGAAAAGAATTTTATTCGATCCAGTGTTTCACCCTGGAGAGCTCTAGTGCTATTTGTAAAGAAGAAAGATGAGAGTTTACAATTATATATTTATTATAGGCAGCTCAACAAGGTGACTATCAAGAATAAGTACTCGTTGCTAAGGATAGATGACTTGTTGGATCAGCTTAAGGGGGCAACTATTTTCTACAAATTAGATCTGAGATCAAGATATCATCAGATTCGAGTAAAGAGAGAAGATATTCCCAAGACAACCTTCATATCTAGATACGGACATGACGAGTTCCTAGTTATGCCATTTAGAGTTACTAACTCACCTGTAGTCTTTATGGATTATATGAATCAAATTTTTCGACCTTATCTGGATCAGTTTGTAGTAGTTTTCATTGACGACATTCTAATCTACTCATAGGATATAGAGCATAAATATCATCTTCGATCAATGCTTTAAGTCTTGAGAGAAAAGAAACTCTTTGCAAAATTAGAGAAATGCGAGTTCTGGATGCAATAATTGAAGTCTCTAGGGCATGTGGTGTCAAAGGATGGTGTATCAATGGATCCTAGCAAAACAGAAGCCATACTCAAGTGGGAAAGACCAAAGACAGTAATTGAAATCAAAAGCTTTCTGGGTTTGGTTGGGTATTAAGGAAGATTCATGCAAGGCTTTTTCGTAAATGGCATTACCCTTGACCAGATTGACTCAAAAAGGAAGTATAATTAAATGGACTTCAGAATGTGAGAATAACTAAATGGACTTCAGAATGTGAGAATAGTTTCTTGGACCTTAAGACTCGACTTACTACACCTCTGATCTCGATTCTTCCAGACCCTTTGGGATGCTTTGAAGTCTATATAGACATTTTCAAGAAGGGACTGGGGTATGTTTTGATGCAAGAAGGCATGGTAGTTGCCTATTCCTCCAAAACAACTTAGGTTGCATGAAGAAAATTATCCTACTCATGATCTAGATTTGGCTAATATAGTTTTCGCCTTGAAGATTTGGCGGCATTATCTATACAACACGGTTTTGAAGTATACAATGATCATAAAAGTCTAAAATATCTTTTCCATTAGAAGGAATTGAATATGAGATAAAGGAGATGGATGGAATTCATTGATGATTATAAATTTTAACTAAAGTATCACCCAGGGAAAGTGAATGTAGTGGCAAATGCGTTAAGTTGAAAATCCTTGCATTTGAGTTACATGTTAATAAAGGAGATGAACTTAATTGAAGAATTCAAGATTTTAAGGATATTGGTGGTAACTGCTCCTAGAATTTTTCTTATTTGTGAGCTACAGGTAGAACGTAATTTGAAGATGCAAATAAAGGAGGCGCAAGCATAAGATCCTTTTCTCCAGAATAGACAAAATTCACCAGACTTCACGAAGTCGGAAGAAGGAATCATCCTTTATCGAGGAAGGATATATGTACCATAGGGAGAGGACTTGAAGATAAAACTTCTCGATGAAGGACATCAGAGCAAATATGCTATCCACTCGGGAGCTACAAAGATGTACCAAGATTTAAAAATATACTTTTGGTGGCCAGGAATGAAGAAATATATAGTGGAATATGTAACAAGGTGCTTAACTTGTCAAAAAGTCAAGATTAAACATCAGAGGCCTTCTAGAACACTACAATCCTTGGAGATTCTCGAGTGGAAATGGGATGGCATTGCCATGGATTTTGTCACTGGTTTGTCTAGGACTTAGGCTGGTTATGATACCATTTGGATAATAGTGGATAGATTGACAAAATCTACACACTTTTTACCTATAAGAATTAACTACTCACTGGATAACCTAGCACATCCTTATGTGAAGGAGGTTGTCTAATTGCATGGGGCTCCAAGCAACATCATTTTGGATCGAGACCCTAGATTTACTTCCAGATTTTGGAAAGCTTTACAGGAGGCTTTCAGTACTGAATTATGATTTAGTACTGCATATCATCCACAAATAGATGGTCAAATTGAAAGGACAATACAGACAATGGAAGATATGTTACAAGCATGCACCTTAGATATAGGAAAAAAATAGAACAAGTATCTCCCTTTAGAAGAGCTTGCTTATAATAACAGTTATCACGTGAGTATTGGGATGGCACTGTATAAAGCTTTGTTTGGTAGAAGGTGCAAACTAACTCTATGTTGGTATGAAGTGGGTGAGAGGAAGTTGTTAGGTCCTAAGTTAGTTCAGCATACTATCGAACATATATGGATGATTCAAGACAGGATGCGAACTACCCAAAGTCGACAGAAAAGTTACTATGACTAGAGGAGGAAGCCCTTGCATTTTCAGGAAGTGGAACATGTATTTTTAAATATCTCTCTAACTACTGGAATTGGTCGGGCTGTGAAGGTTAAGAAATTAAGCCCACGTTATATAGGACCTTACTAGAAACCCAAGAAAGTTGGGTCATTAGTATATCAAATATCCTTACCCTCGAGACCATTAAACCTGAACAATGTGTTTCGTGTCTCTCAACTTCGAAAATATTTATCGGATCCATCGCATGTGATTCAGGAGGAAGAAGTAACAGTAAAAGAAAATTTGACTTTTCAATTGGATCTAATTGAGATTCTGGACAGAAGTGTAAAGAAATTACGTAGTAAAACTATTCTGCTGGTGAAGATGTTGTCGAAAAAACTGTCCGAAGAAGAAGCTACATGGGAAAGAGAGGAAGATATCATGTACTCTTATCCATAACTTTTTTAGGGTGGGTAAATTCTTGAATTTTGAGAACAAAATTCCTTCTAAGGAGGGGGGAGAAGTGTAACATCCTAAATTTCTGTTATTTATATTTACAAAATGGAATATTAAGAAAGGATCAAATAATATTAAATGGGGTTATTATAAAGAAATAATTATGAATATTTAATAAGATATTTCTCATTTTTGAAGGAAATTATTAAGGATGGAATAGTAATTTCTTCATCTGTAGGGCCACAATTGGGCAATGAGAAGAAGGATGAAGAGCTATGAAGAGAATTACACAAAAAGCCATTGGAATACATCTCAAGAGGAGATTAAACACATGGTAAACTCTAATGCACCTAAGCAATGCCTTAGCTAATGGTTAGTCATAAAGTAATGGCATGGCATTTTTATAATACTTAAGGATTTGGAAGTCAATGGTTAAGTGACGAGAAGCTTCTCTAAGAAGGTATTTTTTTTAATGTTTCTTGTTAACTTGCCAAAGCAGGTCACACCCAAAGTACAACTGTGCTTGGAGACACAGCTAGGCCGTGCTCTGGGCTGGATATGCAAAATAACGCAAAACACGGCCAAGAAACAGTCGTGTTGGGTGACACAGCCAGGCCATGCTCTGTGCTGCTTTTGGGAAACATGGCCATGTTGTGAGGGAAGCACTAGGAGGAAACACAAGCATGAAGCACGATCGTGGTTAGAGGCACGACCAAGCCGTGCTTCATACTGTCTCGTCCTTTTTCATTGATTTTTGTTTCCTTTTTAAATCATAACTAATTATCAATGTTTATGAAATGATAATTGGGGTTTATGAGTCATATATGTCAAAGAAAAATGTTAGTATCTAATTGGTTGTGAATGTCTATTGAATTAATTATGAAAGCATAAAGGAATGATGCTTGAATGCTATATTTGAATGCCATAGATCACTTTTATGTGCAACCATAAGTGGGTAAATGATGTGTGAATATTATGGAAGGATGCAAGAGCATGTATGTTTATTTATGTTATATGATGAGTTGTCATGGCATGCATGAGAATAAATGTGGACTATGCTCATGATGATTATTGATATATATGCTTTTGTTAAGACAAGTGCCTAAAAAAACATGTAAAAGACATGAGCTTGGTCAGGAAGACCCTCTCTAAAGCAGGGTGGCCTAGCATCAGTTGTATCCCTTACTGTATTGGGTGGCCTAGCATTAGTTGTATCCCTTACTGTATTGAGGAGACTAACAAGTCTAGGATGACCCTTACCCTACTAAGGTGACCCGACAACATGTAGCACCTTATGGAGGTAAGGCAACTGAAGGGTCATGGCTGTGATAGGGTGCCGAGATAGGGGATGCCCTATAGTCTAGAGCGGTCAATGTGGGAAGGAATGCTCTGACCAAGGCAGTAAAGGGTGGGTGAGTAGATGTAAGAGTAAGGCTCACACGACACTGAGGTTTGAAAAATTGAGAAATTATTAAATGATGAGCCACTGTGAGCAAGGTACAGGAACCCTATTAATACATAGTTCATTTAATTTACATGATATTGATGCATAACCTATAAAAAGCCTGCATGTATTTAAAGTACTTTCATTATATAAAAGAGAAAATGTTTTATGTAGTTTATATACTTGAACATAACACGTAGTCGTTGCATAATATCTCTTTTGAATCATTCTCTATGAACCATTTATATGTTATACTTGCATATATGTAGATATATCCAATAGTATTGCAAAAGGTTTATATCTTACATAATTGGATATTTGCTTGAATTATGTGTTGCTCTTTGGATTAACCACTTGGTGTGTAAGTTAAACTCTTAATTGTATAGGTTGGTCTAAAAGCAAGAAGCTTGGAGAAGGATGCTCTAAGAATGGAAGAAAAGAGGTGAAGACATAGAAGCTTGGAATGCATCAAAGCTTTCATGAACAATTCAAGGGATGCATCAAAACGTTACATTGAACCAAGGCAAAGGAATCATGTTTTGAAGGTTTCTTTATCTCTTTAGATTACCTTAGTCTTAGTTTATTTGTAAAAGAAAACTTAGGAAGCCTTGAGCTCTTAAAATGTTTTTTCAAAATCAAGTATTGGTTTTATAAATATAGTAGGTTGTTTAGTTGTAAACTTGCTCAAAATCAAGTTTTTGAAAGTGCTATAGAAACTTATTGAGTTTAATAGGCTTCCAATGTGGTTAAAATTAAACGAAATTTACAAACAAGTAACCAACAAGCCTTCACTAATGACATTGGACATTAATAGGCTTATGGAGTTTGAAAAATAACTGTCAGAAAATTCCTCAAAAGCCCATTGATGTAATCAAGATCTTATAGCGCTCTGGAATTTGAAATTCTTGTTGTACAACTAGCAGTTATTTGAAACCTGATGACATTCTATAACAACTAAAAATTAGGGATTTCATGATGAATAGGCAACTATAGCCTAGCATGGATGGCTAGTGCATATCTGGAACAAAATTAATAGCCTTATCATAGTAAAACATATTGATTATTGTTGTAAATGACCCCTAACAACTATAATTATTTTTTCTTATAAATACTAGATGTTGTAATACACATACTTTACAATAAAGGTTTTATGCCTTCTAGTGATTTCTTTTAAGAGGTTTGAGTTGAGAGGAGAAAACCTCGACATGTTTAAGTGTAGGAACCTAAATGTTTATTGTTGTGGAAGGTTGTATAGTGAGAAAACCTAGCTTCCAACTCTATGAAGTTATGTTTATGTAAGAGGCTCACTAGTGCTTGGTTAAACTTGTGGTATAGTTAAAAATCTCAAGTTACAACTTGGGACTAGATGTAGGCTCGATGGTTGAGTTGTACTAGGATAAATCTTTGTGTTTGTTTTTCTCTCTCTTGCTCATTATTTTGCTGCAATATTTTTCTTTATATATGCATTTCTAATATAATGTTTTCTTTCCTAAAATTATAGTTTTATCCTTTTGCTATCATGCTTGAATGTGCCTCAAGTTTTACATGTTTACTTAACTGTTTGAAATGTGCATTCATCTTTAAGTTTATAACAGTATCAAAATGTTTTGTTTTTCACTTTTGTAAAAAACTTCCATGGTTTATTGAAACATCGAATTCACTCCCTTTCTTGGACATTGGTTGCTTTGCATAATAATTTATATAAGAGCTTGGGCTCTTAGAAAAAGATTTAACAATCTCAAGAGTTATTATGGTAACCAATGAAGGGTTTTCAATTATGAAAGGTTTTGTTATTTATAAACCTCCTTTTGTAGATGCATATTTCTTTGATTTTTTTTTAAAAAAAATTTGGAAGGATATAATGGATTCTTACCTACAATATATTTATTTAGGTTTATGGAATATTATACAAGAAGTTATTATCCCTAAATCAAGGAAATATTCGAATGATTATGATAAGAAAGTATTCCATTTTAATGTTAAAGTCATGTAAATTCGTTTTAGTAGTTTGAATGAATACATATATATTAATGTTAAACATGCTCTAATACTAAAGCTATATGGAAAACTCTTAATTGTTCTTATCTTATTAACATTGATTTGGTTGACAAAGTTCTCTTTGAGCAGCAAGAAGACTAGACTCAAATTGAGATCTTCATCAGTGATAAAAGAAAGTAATGTGGAAGAAGTAAAATTTGAGATACAAATAAAGGAGTTATTTCTTAACTCAGAGATAAGAAGTTATGCACTTTTAAATCTAATAGTTCTTTTTGTGAAGAATTCTCTTTTGATTAGTTATATGATGATATATGCTTGATGTAACGATCGGTTTTTTTTTTATACGTATGTGCAAGAGACCAGAGTCATATCATAAGCTAGGCAACTTATATATACATACATCCAAAAGCTATATACATTAGAGTTTAGTAGCTTATATACATACATATGTAACCCGAGGTACTGAGCATACATCACAAAAGGCGTAGTACCGTGGGGTTACATTAAAACAATGGGGTTAGCCCATTTACATTATCAAAATTAGCTATACAGATATAGCTATCCTATGACCCATCCTTGGTCGTCGCCCCTAGAGTACTGCTAATGGAGGAGGTGGGCCAGGATTGGGGACCTCTATCATGCTAATCACCATTAAGTTCACAATGACTGTGAACTGTCCCAAGTAAGGGACGTCTACTACTATCTGTAGCTCCAGGAGTAATGTCAGCACAATGAAGGACATCTCTACTGATTTGAACATAGCATCAAAAATATAGTGAGATATAAAATCTCAGCAAGGTCAACATCCAAAACATATAAATATATGGAAAACTTACATGCTATGTCCAGCTGTATAAGCTATAGAAAACATTTTCTCTTTTTATGCAATAAAGGTACAGTAAAATACTTGCCAGCCTTTTATAGGTTATGCATCAATATCACGCATGCTCAAATAAAACATGTATTTATAATTACCTATGTCGTTGTCTGTAACATCCCAAATTTTAATAAGTGAAAAATAATTCTCATAGTGAAAGGAATGGAAAAGAATAAAATGGAACATCGATGAAACCTTAGAAAAAGGATAAAGTGGAATTAAAGCATTTGGTGGAATTCTCCTACAACCAAACAAAGCCTTATCTAATGGCATAGTTCAATTGTAATGGATGGCAAGAGTGTAATAGTTGGATAAAGTAAGGTCTTGAGATAGGAGGATGATGGCTTGTTGAGGAAGGCTAAATAAAATATCTTATCTTTGCTTGACTCAAGGGTGAGTTGACTAACCCAAGGGAGAGAAGGGGAGAGGGATGGTTTGGAGGGAAAGCCTTGAATTGGCAAAGTCTTGGTTTAGAGGAGAAGTAGTTGACTTGACTAAGTCTTAGCTCGGAGAAAAAGTAGGCCGAAAAGGTAAAGGGGAAGAGAGATGGCGGCCAAGGGAAAAAGAAGAGAAGAGAGAGAGGTTGAGAGAAGGGAGAAAGAAAAATAAGAGAGAGAAAGAGGAGAGAGAAAGGCAACAAAGGTGAAAATCTAAGAGAAAGGAAGAAGGGAACTGATCAAGAGGAGGAAATCCAAGGATAGAAAGAATCTCTGGTTTGGTAGGTTTAACATTATTCATATTTTCATGGAATTTAATGTATATTGAATGATTTAAAAGTTTTTCATATATCCTCTTTTGATGATTCATGATGTATATTTATGGTTGGCCATGAAAAGTGAGAGTTGGATGCATAGATCATACATGTGTTTGCTGATTTTAGGCTTGAAAGGGGTGAAAATCGATGCTCTGAATGGTTGGTTCTGGGTGTTATGTTTTATGTCGAATCTGGAATATATGTATAAAATATGAGTTGTAGCCCTGTTTCTTAGCTTTCTAAGGCCTCTGGAATCACCTTGATAGGAGTTGAAATGAAAGAGGTATCCCCTGATGAGTGAAGAAATGTCAGATCTAACACACAGAATCATGATGCTATTTTTTCTACACCATTTTCGCCTAGTTTAATTTCTAATCTATTAAAGTAGTAAACATAAAAGTTGTAGATAATTGTCTTATCGTTCCATACAAACTGAAATCACCTTAATCAGAGTTAAAATGAGGGTGTTATGGTCTTTTTAGTGAAGGAAGGTCTAGCTGGACGGAAATCTAGACTGTAGGGAAAACGCGAAGCACAACTGTGTTCAGTAACACGGCCAGGCCGTGCTTCTGGTTGTTTTGTGGTTTTTCAGAACAATTTGCATATCTTAAAGCATGACTGTGCTTAGTGACACGGCCAGGTCGTGCTTTAGGCTGTTTTTGCTTTGTTTTGCATTTTTAAGGCTCTAAATAAACTTCAATGAATGGATGATGTTAAAGGGAACTAAAATACAAATAAATACCTTGTTAATGATGCATTGTAGTGTGAATTATATCCTTTTCTTATGAGAAATTAAATTACATGTTTCATATTGATGAGATGTATGTTTAATGTATTGATACAAACACATATTAATGACACCTATGCAAGTGAATTTGTTATGTATTGATGAGATATATGTAAGTGAATTGCATATGAGCTATATGTGCAATGTATGGATGAAATGCATGTTGATTTGATGCCTATGCTAGTATATCAATGCATAAGGATTAAATGATATAAGGTATGCATTGTTGGTAAGTGTATTAATACATATTTGTTAAATGATGTGGTGATGATATTATGCATAATATTAGTGATGTGCTTGGTTAATGCATAGTCCTATTGTGATGGTCATGATGATTAAAGAATATGATGTGTACATTATTATATGACGATAAAGGGGTTATAACATAGTGATTGTATGAAGAGATGAAGTTGATTGTGAATGGCAAGCATGATGATAAAGGTGAGTTGTTTGATGTATACATGGTTATATCATGTTGATGTATATGGTTGAATTTGCGACTACAAACGATTAATCACTGAGTATGGAAATGTGGCTACAGACAATTAGTCACTGCGTGTTGTGATGTGGCTGCAGACGATCAGTCACCCTGCATGAAAGTACTGCAAAGATAAATACACAAGCATATTATTGAAGTATAACCTGGTTATTATACATGCCTGATATTGATGCATAACCTGTCTGTTGAATATGAAAGCATGCTATAAATTCTTGTTATTTTATCATAACCTGTCTGTAGTTTATATAGCTGGACATAACACTGTGTTTTCCTTATTTACTATATGATGCTTTTAATGTTAAACCTATTGGGAACCTTCGTTCTCCTTATTGTTGGTGTTATGTTTAGATAAGAGCAAACGATATGCTAGCTGCTTCCGTGCACTTGATTATGGAAGATCCAGTGGAAGGCGATGCTTTGTACAAATCTCGATGCCAGCACCACCTCCTCCACCTTTTACACTTAGGGGAAATGTGTGGTATAGAGTTCACTATTAAGTTGATGTAGTTATGTGTCTCAGTGTCACTTATGTATAAATATGAATCTCTGATGTAGTTCGAATATTATGATAATGAAATATTAGCTGCTTATATAAATATGTATGGTTCGCTACTTAGAATCCGTTATCAGTCGCTATATATATATATATATAAAATCGGTCGTTACATTTTCCATGGCTCATACATCACTCAATGGCTCATCATCACTCACAGCGGCTCATAGGCCGATATTCTCTTTCAATTGCAATCCTCAATGTGGCGTGAGCCTTACCCCTCCAGCTACTCACCCACCGCTGAGGGCTATTGGTCGGAGGGTCCTTCCTGTATTGACCACTATAGGCTATAAGGAGTCCCCTATCCCAGTACCGTATCCAAACCACAACCCTTCAGTTCCATTACCTCGTAAGGTGCCACACTCCTAGGTCACCTTAATGGGTAAGGGTCATCCTGGACTTGTCAGTCTCCTCAATACAGTAAGGGAGACACCTGTTTCCAGGCCACCCTGCTTCAGATAGGATCATTCTGACTTGTCAGTTGCCTTAATACAGTAAGGAAGACACCTGTTTCTAGGCCACCCTGCTTCAGAGAGGGTCCTCCTGACAAAGCTTAAGTCTTTTATATCTCTCCAGCCACTTAACATAACAGGAGTGTGCACATTAATAATTATTTAGCACATAAACCATGCTCAACCTCAAACATGTTACAACAACTCATCATGGATGAACATACAAACTTAATAACCTTTCATAAGGTGCATACATTAATAACTCACTTATAGCCATACATACAAGCTATTTATAGTATGCAAATATAGCATTCATGCATCATTTCTCATGCTTTATATACATGATTTACCGACCATACATGATGAAATAAATATAGCACATGCCAATGTATCATTCATGCACCACAAAACCTTCACTAACATCCAAAAAATGTTGGTAATTAAATAAGATTCAGAAAGGAAACAGAAAACAAAGAAAAAAAGATAACACAGCATGAAGCACGGCTGTGCTTCATGGCCGTGTTCCTCCTCGCGTTCCCTTTTCTTCTGGCCGTGTTTCACACAGGTCATCCCCAAGCACGGCCTGGCTTCGGGCCTTGCTCAACAATTTTCTAAATTTTTTTCAAAGCTTTAGGATTCCAACCCAGAGCACGGTTTAGCCATGTCTCCAAGTATGACCGTGCTCTGGGTACGAATTTCACCAAAATTTTCTTTTTTCTCTCAAATAAGCCAAGAAAAACCTACAATCAAAATATCAATGTTTTGAGCTTGAAAGTACCATTTTTCTAGAGCAACCCACCAACTAAAACATGGATCAAAACTCAAAAACCAACTACACAAAGTTTTCCCCCAAATCATTAACACATAGATATGCATGAACAGTAACCATGGATGCCATAACTACTCCAATAAAAGCTCTATCTACCTTTCCAAACATTTAAATACCCATATACATCAAGCTATAAAGACATCCAACCATAAAACATGAAGGAGAATGTTGATCTTACCTTTTCTCTACACAAGCCTATTTTCTCTCTCTTGTTCTACTACTTTCTCTCTCTAGAAAGCATCACCAAACAGCTCTAGAAGATTTGGGGAGATAAACAAGAGATTAAGAGTTGGAATCTGACCTTTCCTTCTTGATTTTCAACTTCTCTCTCTAGCTCTCTTCTTCTTTCTCTCTCCTTTCCTCCCTTTTCTTTCTTCTCCTTCTCTCTTATTTCTTTCTTTCTTTCTTGCCGAGGAGTTCTCTCTCTTTCCTTTGGCTGGATTGGCGACTTGGTCACCAAGTCTTCAAGAAATATTAAAATAGCATTTGCTTATTCAAGAAGCCACGTTGCCTTGACCAATACCCATGCTTTATCTAGGTATTTCCAAAATGCCACTCCATTACATTGTGACTAAGGGGGTTAGCTAAGGCCTTGTTTGGGTGCAAGAAAACTTACCAAGTGTTTAATTCCTTCTTGAGCCTTACTTTAATGGATTTTTGTTCAGCTTTCTTTTTGGCTCCACATCCCTATTGTTGTTGTCTATTTATGGCCTTGTAGATAAGGAAATCCCTATCTCTTCCTTAACAATTCTTTCAAAAAATGAGAAAATCCTTATTAAACATTCATAGTTATTTTGTTATAACTCCCTCATTTAACTCTTTTAAACCCTTTCTTACTATTCCATTTTATGAATATTATTAACAGAATTTCGGGTGTTACACTTGAATCCTAAATGCTTTGGTAGTTGTATTTCTAAACTTGTAAATGACATACCTTTTCAAATTTCAACTAGCACCTCTTCAAAGCTTACTTCAAATGATTTTGATGAAAATTCTATAAGTAATTATTGTGTGTATTTTACTAATTACTGCAAGCACACGGTGTAGTTGTAGCTAATCCGGTAAGTACGGGTCGTATCCCACAGAGAACAATGTCAATTACTAGAATGATGTGAAATATGCTTTCTAAATCGAAGTAATTCAAGGGAAAGTTTGTCACAATTAAATAAATTAAGGATTAAATTAACTATATAGCCTAGGGTTAGGGTTCACCACACTTATGATATTCAACATCTAATTTGTACCACTAATTACGATTATCTAGATTAGTTGGGGATGGTTTAGCCTTAATTAACTAGCAACCTCTTTCAAGCATTACTAATCATACCTAGGTTAATCCAATTTCCTACTTTCGTGGTTCTTAGTTTAACCTAGGTTCATTAAGCTCTATGCCAACTTTGGAAGTCAATTAATCGATTTTCTCTTGCCTACTAATTGATTCATTCCTAGAGAATCTTAAACTACTTTCGTGATTAAGATATCTCTAATTAACTATTAAGTTTTGGTATTAATTTTCACCTTTTAGTTCATCAATAAAAAACCTAAGATGTGATAGATTGGTGATCAGGCATTCTACCAACTCATATTCATGCATATAATAGTTAATCTAACCGATTCTAGAAATAATCACAATAAGGGTTCCAACATTCAACTCAACAACATAGTATTATCATATCACAAGTGGGTTTACCAAAACCCTAGATAGATATCTACTCACCCATTATAGAAATAGAAACCAAATTCATATTTATTAAGTAAGCCATTCAAGTTCAGTACAATCTAAAGAGAAGGAGTATAAGTAAAAGTAAAGAGCTGAAGTAGAAAGATGTAACCTGGTTTGCAGAAAAGTAAAGATGAAATACAACCTTCCAATACTGTAAATTCTACTCTAGAACAGAAAATCCACAATGATTCAAGTAAAAACCTAACCTAATAGTGTTTTCTAAGCCTAAAAACTGAGTCTAAAGTGTCTCTCTGAGTCTGAATGCGTCTCCCTGCCTTTGGCTGCGTTTTTCCCTCAATATATAATACTTTGGCTACTCAAAACCCTAAACAATACAATGTGTAAGGATCCAAAGCATGGCTGTGTTCCAGGACACGGCCTGGCCATGCTTCAAGCTGGATTTTAGGGCTTTTCTGCATCTTTTGCATAGAGCATGGCCTAGCCGTGTTGGGGGCTGCCATGCTCCTTTCTTGCCAATTTTTGGTGTGTTGCCTCCTTGCTTCCTCCTTAGCATGTTCTAAATCCATATGGCACTTCTCATGGGTGTTTTCCCTTGCTTCTTGGCCTCTTTTGCTCTCCTACAAACATAAAACAAACCAAAGCAGTATCCGGAGCAAAGCATAACCAAATGCGGGAAAATAATCACAAGTTTACTACTAATTAGGGGATAAAATACAACCATTAAACACTCAAATTTCCCCTTTATCAACTCCCCCATGCTTAAACCTTTGTTTGTCCTCAAGCAAATAACATGTCATATCTGAAGGAAGGGGGAATATGAAATCAAATTCTAAAAGATAGAAAAATACAATACATGTAATTTTTCACTCAATCAGTGTGCACACAACAGATATATGAATAGACATTTACAAGATAATCTCTGTTCTTCTAAAATTAAACCCAAATTCTTTTATTATATATTTACTCCTATTGTTACCATTGAATGTATGCATCAAATTGATTTTCAGACACTCAAGTAGGCCACCTCATCCTTTAGATCTCCCTATGTTGCCTTACCCTTATTTTTATTTTTATCACTTAATTTCTTTTATTTCATTCTCATTTGTTTTTTTATTTTTTTATTTTGTCCATTTCATTCATCATTTTTTTATAGAAATATGCAGTGAGTGCATTTTATGCTCCATCTCACTAGGGTAAAGGCATCTAAGTACTCATACTAAGGCCTTTTTAGTGCCTTGAAGGGGTACTCAGAGTGAAAAAATTTTGGGTTTCACATAGCCTCATTTTTCACCTCTCCCAACCTTCACACTCTAATAGTGTTACAAATTAATAAAGGCATACAATTCAAAGGACAATAGAAGAGATATTTTTCAAAAACAAATTTAGAGGCTTAATGCTAGAAGAGAAAGACTAAAATTTAAACTACCTATTTCATATCCTATTGTGCATCACATGTTCATGAACTAAAATCAACCTATATTATGCCAATCTATAGCAAACTATATGATTATATGATGAAACAAGAGATATTCAACTCATAAAACCACAAGCCTAAAGTATATTCTCCTGTGCTTAAACTTGACATTGTCCTTAATGTCAATATTAATGAAAGTATAGGCAAAGGTGGAATTAACTTACTTGCTTACTGGTTTTTTTGAAGGAGGTGGAGGTGGGTTCTGACTCAGGTGCCTACTGTACCATGCCATAAATATAGGGTAAGATGGAAAATATATGGTCAATAAGTCCAAAATTAAGGAGCATGAGATTTTCAATTCAATTCATGGCAAATGGCAAATATAGGGTAAGATGATCTAGGTTAACAACCAAGCCATAAATTGCATCAAGAAAAGTAATCCAGAGGGATAATCCAGTCCAACCATCAGGGGAATTCAATCCAGATAAAAGAAATAAAGCATAAAGAAAAGGTTAAAACTATACCTGGAGGGAAGCTATAATGGTGATGCCAACACGGGTGAGGGGTGCTTGGTCTGGGCTTGGAGCACGGCCGTGTCCTGTGACACGACTTACCCATGTTTGATGCTAGATCCTTCAATTCTTCAAAAATTGCTATAGTTTTTAAGAATTTTCAATTTCCCTTGATTTTCATTCTTTATTTCAACTTTGGGTATATGGGAATGGACCTATAAATCATATGGAAACACTCATTAAACTATAACCTAAGAAATCAACTAAAATTAAAGATAAGAACTAAACTAAAAGCTAGAAAACAAAATAAAAAGAAACTTTAAAAATGAAAGTATGGGTTGCCTCCCACAAAGCGCTTGTTTAAAGTCATTAGCATGACTCTTTGGCATGCTTTCCACTCAAGGAGGCTTGAAGAGAGTTTGAATAACTTTCTTTGCTATCCATTGCCTCTTAGTATGTTGCTTGAGACTTTGCCCAATTTCTTTCAAGGATCCTCTTGGCTCATTCTTTTCCTCCTTAGCTCCATTGAGGTTGAGAGGAGGCGGCTTAGGTTCTTCTTTTGGAGCTTGGATTACCTCCTCAACAACCTTCTTTTCTTCCCCTTGTTTGACATAAACACAAGAACTTTCCACAGAGCATAACTCAAATGGGTTAGTAGGAGGAAAATTCATGGCATTATTATTCATTTTAAGTCCAGGTAAGCCAATCATGCAACAAGATTCATTTAAAGAAGGGGATTCATTGTATCATTTAAATTAAATTCAAATTTTTCATCCCCAACATTCAAAGAAAGTTTTCTATCTCTCACATTTATATTGGCACCAGTCGTAGCTAGGAAAGGCCTTTCAAGAACAATAGAGATTTTGTCATCTTCCTCCATCTCTAAAATAACAAAGTCAATAAGTATGTAAAACTTACCTACCTTTAGAGGAACATCCTCTAATATACCTACCGGATGCTTGATGGATCGGTCAGCCAAATGAAGAGAAAGGGTGGTAGGCTTCAAGTCACCCATTTGAAGCTTCTTACAAACTGAAAGAGGCATGAGGCTCACACTTGCTCTAAGGTCACATAAGGCTCTCTCAATCTTCATATCTCCTATAGAGTGAGGAATTGAGAAGCTTTTGGGATCCTTAAGCTTTTGTGGTAGCTTATTTTGAATTAAAGCATTGGATCTCTCTGTCAGTGCAACAACAACATACTCTTCAATTTTCCTCTTATTTGAGAGGATCTCTTTCAAAAACTTTGCATAGGAAGGCATTTAGGAGATGGCTTCTAGGAACGGGATGTTAATATTTAAATTCTTCAAAACATCCAAAAATCTCCCAAATTGCTTCTCTAACATAGCCTTGACCAATCTTTGAGGAAAAGGGATCGGTGGCTTGTATGGTTCAGAAGCCATATATTTGAGCTCTTCTTCCTTCTTTTCCTCTTATTCTGGTTCCTCTTCTCTTTTCTTCTCAGAGGCAGTCTGAGGATCATCTTCTTTTACCTCTCCTCTTCTCTCTGAGTCAGCCAATTGTTTACCACTTCTCAAGGTAATGGCATTACAATGCTCCCTAGGATTCTCAGTTTGACCTGGAAGTCTGCCAAAGTTTCTATTAGAATGGCTCGCCTGCTGTGCTATCTGAGTTTGCAGCATCTTGCTATGAGTAGCAAGAGAGTCAACTTTAGAGACTAAATCTTTTATAGCCTCATTCATTGAGTGATGCTGGGCTCTGAATTCATCATTTTATTTACTCTATGTGGTGATGAAATTTTCCATCAGAGCCTCTAAATTTGACTTAGGTTGAGGTGGAGGATTGAATGGCCTCTGATTTTGGAATCCAGGAGGTTGCTTAAAATTATTCTGAGGCTGTTGATTTGCATTCAGCATGTAAGAGAGATTCGGGTGATTCCTCCAGCCTGGGTTATATGTGTTGCTGTACGGACTGTTTCTTTGATTGTTGTTCACAAAACTTACCTGCTCACAATCTTGAGGTGCAGAGTTCCCAAGCTGGCACTCATTGGCCATGTGGCCAACACACCCACAGATCTTACATGTAGAAGATGAAGAAGAACCAATAGCATTGATGCTTAATTTATCCAACTTTTGAAATAATGCATCAACTTTAGAAGTGAGATGATTAAAAGTATTTACGTCATACATACCTGATGGTTTTCTTGGCTGCCTCTCACTAGACCAAAATTAGTGGTTTTAAGCCATATCTTTAATTAACTCATATGCCTCATCAACTATTTTGTTCATAATGGCTCTTCCAGCTGTAGCATCCACAGATATTCGGGTGCTGTAAATCAGTCCATTGTAGAATGTATGGACTATCAGCCACTTCTCCAACCTATGGTGTGGGCATACCCTGAGGAGCTCTTTAAATCACTTTCAAGCTACATATAGTGACTTCCCATCTTTCTGAGCAAAAGTAGTTATCTGATTCCTAAGATGAGTCATCTTACTCGGTGGGAAGTATTTGGCCAAGAAAGCTTGAGAGAGCTGTTGCCATGTGGTAATAGACCCTGATGGAAGAGAATGTAACCATGCATAGGCCTTATCCCTCAGAGAGAAAGGGAATAATCTTAGTGTAATTGCATATGATGATACTCCATTCATCTTCAATGTGTCACAGTACTCCAAAAACACTAAAAAATGGAGATTAGGGTCTTCAGTAGGTGACCCTCCAAACTGATTCTGCTGAACCATCTGCAAAAGAGAAGGCTTCAGCTCAAAATTGTTGGCCTCAACAACTGGTCTTACGATACTGGGATCCAGGCCATGAGTATCCGGGGCGGTAAAATCCCTGAGAGATCAGTTATCTCTCTCCGCCACGATAGGTGCAGAATTTTCTTGCTGCTGTCTTCTTCTTATCCTTCGTAGTGTGCATTCAATTTTTGGATCAAATTTAGCAACAAACTCACGTTCTCTTCGAATAAAAGAGAAACACACCTATAAAGGAAGAAAAGAAGCAAAAATTAGCAAGATAAAATTATGCAAAAAAAATTAAAAGAAAGTGATCTAGTTTAGTTATTTCACAGATATATCTAATATTGACAATTGTTCCCCGGCAACGGTGCCAAAAACTTGTATGTATTTTACTAATTACCACAAGCGTATGGTGTAGCTGTAGCTAATCTGGCGAGTATGGGTCGTATCCCACAGAGAACAATGTCAATTACTAGAATGATGTGAAATATGCTTTCTAAATCGCTGTAATTCAAAGGAAAGTTTGTCACAATTAAATAAATTAAGGATTCAATTAACTAAAGCCTAGGGTTAGGGTTCACCAAACTTATGATATCCAACATCTATTTTGTACCACTAATTGTGATTATCTAGATTAGTTGGGGATGGTTTAACCTTAATTAACTAGCAACCTCTTTCAAGCATTACTAATCATACCTAGGTTAATCCAATTTCCTACTTTCGTGGTTCTTAGTTTAACCTAGATTCATTAAGCTCTATGCCAACCATGGAAGTCAATTAATCGGTTTTCTCTTGCCTACTAATTGATTCATTCCTAGAGAATCTTAAACTACTTTTGTGATTAAGATATCTCTTATTAACTATTAAGTTATAGTATTAATTTTCACCTTTCAGTTCATCAATTAAAAACCTAAGATGTGATAGATTGGTGATCAGGCATTCTACCAACTCGTATTCATGCTTATAATAGTTAATCTAACCGATTCTAGAAATAATCACAATTAAGGTTCCAACATTTAACTCAACAACATAGTATCATCATATCACAAGTGGGTTTACCGAAACCCTAGATAGATATCTACTCACACATTATATAAATAGAAACCAAATTCATATTTATTAAGTAAGCCATTCAAGTTCAGTACAATCTAAAGAGAAGGAGTAGACGTAAAAGTAAAGAACTGAAGTAGAAAGATGTAACCTGATTTGCAGAAAAGTAAAGATGAAATACAACCTTCCAATGATGTAAATTCTACTCTAGAACATAAAATCCACAATGATTCAAGTAAAAACCTAACCTAGGAGTGTTTTCTAAGCCTAAAAACTGAGTCTAAAGTGTCTCTCTGAGTCTAAATGCGTCTCCCTGCCTTTGGTTGCATTTTCCCCTCAATATATAACACTTTGGCTGCTCAAAACCCTAAAAATATGGTGTGTACGGACCCAAAGCATAGTTGTGTTCTAGGACATGGCTTGACCGTGCTTCGGGCTGGATTCTAGGGCTTTTGCATAGAGCACGGCTTGGTTGTGCTTTAAGCACACCAAGCATGGCCTAGCCGTGTTGGGGGATGCCATGCTCCTTTCTTGCTAATTTTTGGTGTGTTGCCTCCTTGCTTCCTCCTTAGCATGTTCCAAATCCATATGGCACTTCTCATGTGTGTTTTCCCTTGCTTCTTGGCCTCTTTTGCTCTCCTAGAAACATAAAACACACCAAAGCAGTATACAGAGCAAAGCATAACCAAATGCAGGAAAATAATCACAAGTTTACTACTAATTAGCGGATAAAATACAACCATTAAACACTCAAATTTCCCCTTTATCAGTAATCATAAAACAAATCATTTAAAATGCTATCCTTTTCAAAAGAAAACTTTCTCTAAGTCTATTATTTGTAATTTTGGTAATTGTGAAGGATATATTTCACACGTATGTCTTATTAGAGGAAATGGTTTGAATATGATGCAAATTGGGGTTCCTAAAGGTTCCAAAGTTGTTAGTACTAATATCAAGGGACCCATGTTGAGAAGGGTACTGAAGAGTCCTCTTTGATTTTATTTTGTAGAAAAATTCCTTCAAGGTAGGACAAATTGGTCAAGCAAAGAACGATCAATCAAAGATAGCTTCTTCAAATATTAATACTAAACTTTTGAAGTTGAAAACTCACATGAGGAAACATTGTGTAAGAAAATGAAATCCTTCTTAAAACAAGATTAACATAACAAGTCTTAAAACCTCCCACATAACTATTGTTGATACTATTGAGGTATAGCTATATCATTGGTGCGTACTGTCGCAGGTACACCCAAATTGATACCTTACCTCAAAACTAATCTGTAGTAGTGGGAGTAAGGCTCGATCCCACAAACACTGGAATTACTTTATGTGATTGAGAAAGGGGGGATTGATAATTGCAAATAAAACCAAGTAAACAATAACGAAAGTAATTAAGAGAGAGTGATTAGTGATAAAGACGTTGGTTTCGGTTGATATCCACCGTCAAGGGATTGCATTGATAATTGACAACATAATCAATCTGTAATTGAATATCTATCATTGGGTTTCTAACCCTATTCCTACTTAAGTCTAGTAAATTAATGACAATCACTTTAATTAAACCATAATTAACAAGTAATCCTTTAGCACATCGGTAAAGCATAACTTATTAACTGCATGAAGAACTAGAGAAACTGACAGAGCTAAACAAATATAAACACATCGGCTATATCTAATTTAGTTAATTATTCATCATAGGTTCAATGATTTATAATCCAAAATCCTCAAACCTATTTTCCTCATGAATCACAGAATTGAAGACTTTGTTCAAAATATAATTCAGCGGTAGATTAAGACAGATAATATACTAGTAGGCCTCCTAGCAATCATATGAATAATCATTGAGAAGAAGAGTAGATAAATAATCAATACTCAATTCAAATTGAAATAATAAAATCAAATCCACATCTCACAATGCATGAAGATCCGTTGAGGTTTCAACCTATCTCAACCAACTAAAAAGAACTAGCCACGTAAGGCCATAAGAAAATCTAAAGAAGAATTGAAGAATGTAACTAAGAACTTGGATGAATGATTGAATGAATTTTCTACTTGCTTTCCTCCCTTTTATAGATTAACTCCTCCTAATCGAAGTAGGAGTGTATCTAGGTCAAATCCCAGGCCATCGGTCTTCAATTGGAGTCAAGAAGACCTAAAAAATCATGAATTCAGCAATCTGGAGCGGCAGTGCTACAGAATCATTTTGACGGGGTTCCACGGTGCCTGAGCTTGCTCTGGGGCACTTTGGTTCTGACGCTTGGGCGCCTTATGCTTTTGGGCAACAAATGCCGCGGTGCGCTAGGGAGTGTCGCGGCCCTCCAAATCTGTGATGACGCAGCGCCATGGCGCTCTGTTGCAAGCGCCGCGGTGCCCAAAAAACTCAAGAATTTGGCAAAGTGCCGAACATTTGTATTTCTATGTCTCTTCTTTCCATATCCAATGGAATCAACTTAATCGGATCTAAATTGAAGGAGATATGACAAAATTAGTGACCAAAGGTCAGAATTCATCCTGCTCCACTATGATTCTGATTTGTGAGCTCTGTAACGCTATTAAATATCCCGAATTTGATCAAGTGTCCAACATAAACTTTGTAGATAATGGTGTTATCTATTCAAATCCACTTGAATCACTCTGATTGGAGTTCCTAAGAGGGAGATATGCTGAACACAGTGATGAAAGGTATGGAATCGCTGTAATGTAGCATTTTTCCATGAATTTCTTATCTTTTTCTTCTTCTTTTCTTCCTACAACACAAAACACAAAACTAAGCTAATTCCTAATTATATTTTACTTAAATAAAAAATGAGTAAGTTTAAAGGTATTAATATCATGCTTAATTAAGATCACATCAATGATGTAAGCATAGCATTGCATTTTTATTAATATCTATCATTGATATGTGTTTTGATCATGCTTAATATCCTTACAATGTTATCTTATATATATCATGCTTATATAGTATAGGAAATGCTTAATTATCCTTTTATCTTCATATGAATTAATAGAACCAAATTTTTTTATAAACTAACCCATAAGTGTAACATCCCCTATTTAATTCTATGCAATGACATGAATTTCTAAGTTTGAAGGGTAAGGAAGAGTATAATTCTTCTTTTGGAGGGAAAAACTAAAAAGGGCAAAACCCTAATTTCTAACCTCTTAGAATAAAATTGAGTAGAAAGAAAAGGCCTAGAGGCATGTGGAGAAGATGTTGCAAAGATTGACAAACATTTCCTTTAGGGGAAGATTAATGAGTTTTGAAATTTTTTGGGAAGCCAAACATGGCCCTAGTTGAGGAAGAGTTAGAATGTAATAGAATGACATTTTTGTAAATAAAATTTAGTTTGGGGATATAGTTGGAAGAGAGTTTTGGCCTTCTAAAAGACATAATATTTAAATATTTTTTTGAGGATAGGTTAAGGGAGGTTAGCTAAGGGGAAGGGGAGCAGAAAATCGTAGCCAAGAAAAGGAGACAGAGAAAGAGAAAGAAGGAGAGGAGAGTTAGAAGGAATAAGAAAAATTTAAGGAAAAACTAAGGTGATTTCTCGAGCTTAAGGGTTTCCAAATCATTCTCCTCTTTGTTTTAAGTTCCTTGAGTCTTGATCCATGGGTTTTGATGTAGAAATTTGGAAGAAAAGTAGAGGAAAAAGTAGAGTAAATCAAGGAACTCTCAAGAAGATTTTTCCTCGAGATACCCAAGAAAGTGGTTTGCTAAGTAGGTTTAACATTAACCTTTGTGAAATCTGAATTCTAAATAGTTGATTTATGGTGTTTATTGTTTCATGATATATGTGTGTGCCTCTTGGATTTTTCTGGTTGATGAAGCCTTGATATGGTTCTAGGGTTAAGGTTGCTAGTTAGGGTCTACGACTACCTCTCTATTTAAAGATGACATGTTTAAGAAATTTCACCTCAGTCAACCAAAATTCACACTTCTCTAATTTGGCAAATAACTTTTTCTCTTTCAGCACTTGCAGCACGATTCGAAGATGTTGTTCATATTCTTTCTCACTCTTAAAGCATATCAAGATGTCATTAATGAACACTACCACAAATTGATCTAGGTAGGGTTGAAAAATGTGATTCATATAATCCATGAAAATTGCAAGTACATTTGTTAACCCGAAGGATGTAACATCCCTAATTTCGTTTCTTTTATTGATAAAAGTACATAAAAATTTAATTAAGGAAATAAAATTTATTAGACAATATTTTAAATATCTAAGGAAATATAATCCTTAGAAATTCTTCACCTTATGTATATGCATAGAAAATGTTTCTAACATTAAGAGAACAAATAAAGAGGGAAAACCTAATAGGAAAGAAATTAGAAATAACATACTAAGGAGTTGCAAAATTCTTGGATAAGGAAGATATATTTTTAGAAATAAGTAAAGGTCTTAAAATTTCAAGAACATTGAATTAGGGTAATTTTTCCTAATTCAAGAACTAGAGTTACTAAGTTTAAAATCTTTACCTATACATTGGGCTTTTACCTATGGACACTTCATATAGAGTTTTTTCCACTTCACATAACTTTCTAGCAAGCCATTGGATAACCTAAGCAAGAAATAAAACATAGACTTGGACTAGGATATAGTAATTGGACCAATAGCCCAAAAATTATGAAAATGTGATAAAGCCCTCCAAGAAAGGTAGAATTTTATCCAAAGCAAAGAAAATGGGTAGGAATAAGCCCATAATGGGTAGGAATAAGCCCAAATCCAAGAGGAAAAATAAAATAAAATAAATTAGGTGATGATATAATAATGTAATAATAAAGATTAGGTTACATGGCATTAAGACAAAAATTTAGCAAGTGGTGTAATTCTACATTCATCATTTTGGCAAGTGGCATAATAATACAAGGCTTTAGGACAAAAAAATCTATATCCTACACTCATAATTCTAGCAAGTGGTATGATAATACATGGCATTAGGACAAAACATTCCTATCCCACACAAATAATATCAACCAAATAATGGAGATTCAAGGGCTAGAAATTTGCCACCTAAAAAGGCAAACCTATCATACTTGTTTAAGACAAAAGAAAATGGAAAAGAATCCCTAAATCAAAGGGACCTTGTCCCTTATCTTAAGAACATATCATCATAATTTTCAAAATAAAAATCTCCTTTTTCTATGCATATCATGACTAAGGAAGAGGAAGACAAGAACATAAGTTGTTTGTTTTCCAAAAATTCAACAAAGTGTATCCTAATTATGATAAGGTAGACCCATGATCATGAAAGGTGAATTATTTGGTGGTCTATATAAGAAAACCCACCCTTACAACATTATAATTTCGTCCAAGTGAGGGAGAGGAAAAATAGAAGAAAGGTAGAGTGAGGAAAGGAGAGGAAGAAAGGAAGAAAGAGGAAGGAGAGGTCTAGGGGACTAAGTGCTCCAGGTAAGTTTAACAATATTTCTTTTTGAAGAAAACTTTTGAAACTTATAATATTTATATGAGATTTTGATCTTAGAACTTTTATGATTGGTCATGATGTTGCTATGTCATGTTACATATTGATCTTGCATGTGATGTATGTTTGAATACTTAGGTTGGTGTAGATAGTTCTTCATGGGTATGGCTATGGGTGGTAGAATTTTAAGCTTCGGTGTTTTAATTTCTAGGAACAATCTATAAGGAATTAAAATCAATGGTTAACATAAGAATTAATGATATATGTGTCACAGATTTTTATCCACTGGAATCATTCAATTTGGAGTCCATATGTGGTAGATATAGTCCGATTAGTAGTCAAAGATTAGAAAATGGTTTATCAGGGAAGAATATGTTAGGATAGCTTCTGTATTTTAATTTCGGGGAATTATCTGTATGGAATTAAAATAAATGGTTAACATAAGAATTATAGCTATGTGTGTCATGGAATTTAAGCCACTGGAATCATTCAATTTGGAGTCCATATGAGGAAGATATGAGCTGATTAGTAGTCAAAGGTCAGAAAATGGTTCATCAGGGAAGAATATGTTAGTACAGCTTCTATATTTTAATTTTTGGGAATTATTTGTATGGAATTAAAATAAATGGTTAACATAATAATTTTAGCTATGTGTGTCATGGATTTTAAGCCACTGGAATCATTCCATTTGGAGTCCATATGAGGAAGATATGAGCTGATTAGTATTCAAAGGTCAGAAAATGGTTCATCAGGGAAGATTATGTTAGGACAGCTTCTGTATTTTAATTTCTGGGAATTATTTGTATGGAATTAAAATAATTGGTTAACATAAGAATTATATCTATGTGTGTCGTGGAGTTTTAGCCACTGGAATCATTCAATTGGGAGTCCATATGAGGAAGATATGAGCTTATTAGTAGTCAAAGGTCAGAAAATGGTTCATCAGGGAAGAATATGTTAGGACAGCTTCTATATTTTAATTTCTATGAATTATCTGTATGGAATTAAAATAAATAGTTAACATAATAATTATAGATATGTGTGTCACAGAGTTTTAGCCACTGGAATCACTCAAGTTGGAGTCCATATGAGGTAGATATGGTCTGATTAGTAGGTAGAGGTCAGAACCTATCCAAGAAGAAATAACCTATACATTTAGGGAGTAATATCACCTTGAGTTCTTAATATTTTGCTACAATGTTCAACATAATAGTTTTAGATAATTATTTTATCTTGAAATTGACACCAAGATCATCTACATCAGAGTTAAATTGAGAGAGTTATGCTCTGATTAGTAAGAGAAGGTTAGATAGGATGAAAACCTGCATCAAGAAAATAAAGAAATAAAATTAGTATTTAAAAAAGAAGATGAATCTTAATAAATGACTAGTATAGCCATAGCCATTGCCATTGTATGAACTTCTTACCATCTTAAGTGTGAAATTTTGACATGGAAATATTTTATAAAGTGATATTTGAAATGGTTATGTTCATGGCATGATTACCAATGATTTTTGGTAATAATTATATTTTGATGAACATACTTGTTATTGAAAGCATATTTTTGGCTATCATTGTGAAAAGAAAATAAATGAGCACGGTCACATGGCAATCCGTGTGGTGCACCAGTAGGGGACGCCCTACCAACGGTTATGATTATGATTATGAGAAAAGAAAGAGAAAGTGTGCCATGTCGGATGGAGCGAGAAAAGCCCGTACCGAAGAGTAGAGGATACTCACCCTGACCGGGGTAGCTTGAAATGAGAATAAGTTGTTGGCCATCATATGATATTCTAAAAATAGTTACTCCTATCATACATATTATTACTGTATGATTATTATGTGCATAGATGTAATGCATTCATGTGACCAAAGATATTTTTTGTAGTTTATACAGCTGAACATGATGTGATGAGCTATATTGATGATGATTTATCATTGAATTTACTGGGATTTAATTCTCACTATATTTCCATATCATGTTCAGAAAATTAGTTGTGCAGATTTTTCTATAGCTCTGGCTTTTAGTGCACGTTGGATCGAGTACTTTATGTTTGGCAGATTCCAGAAGCAAATTAAATGTTTGTGGTCGAATTGGTTTAGATCCCGGTGAAGGTGCAACCACCCACACCTGTATCTCCGGAATTGGTCAACCAGAATAAATAAGATGTAGATTTTATGTGTTTGATATGTTGTACGTATGTTTTGATTAAGGACATGTATGTGAACTCTATATTGTATAAATTAAATAAATGTTATATTGAGTTAAGTTGTAACAAGGTAATAACTTCATGGTATTTTAAAAAAAAACAATTTGATACTTAAATGGAGTTGTTACAAAGGACATTACAAGAAACTCATAGTGCCCACACGTAGTCCTAAAGGCTATTTTTGGTACATCCACCACCTTGATCCTAATATGATAGTATTCCGACTCAAGTTAATCATAGAAAAGATAGAGGCTCCCTTCAGTTGATCCAATAAGTCATCTATCCTAGGGAGAGGATACTTATTTTTTACAGTCACCTTATTCAGCTATTTGTAGTCTATACATACTCTCAAGCTCCCGTCTTTCATCTTAAAAAGCAATACAGGACCTCCCCAAGGTGATACAGTTGGTCGAATGAATTGATTATCTAACAATTCCTTCAACTGTTTCATGAGTTCCTATAGTTCCTTCGAGGCCATTCTATAAGGTGTAATAGAGATAGGCACTATCCCGGGTAGGATATCAATAAAGAACTCTATCTCTTTCTCGGGCAGTAAGCCTAGAATATCTGGTGGAAATACTTCGAAAACTCATTAGCTATTGGGATTTCATCAAACTTCGGTTCGACTTCTAGGTTTGATAAACACAAGAGAATGTAACCATGTACTCCACTCTTCAAATCCTGATTGACTTGATTGGTATTTAGCATCAATAACTGCATTTCCTCTTGTGGAGTAGGAGGTAGTAATTCAACGGTCTTGGTGCAACAATTTAACAAGACCCAATTTCTAGACAATCAGTATAACCCTAGAATGACATGAATACCTCTTAAAGGTAGATATATGAGGTCTACAGAAAAAGTCTTTACATACAGAGGAAGTTAAGATGATTTTCCTTATAGGGTTTACTATAGATAGCTCATAGGAAATTTTAGAAATAGGATACTGAAACTCCCTAATACATTCTTTCAATATAAATGAATGATTAGCACCAGATTCAAACAACAACATAAGAGCAAATCCATAGATGTAGCACGTACCTTGAATCATTTCATAAGATTGAGCTACCTCTTGGCCGCTCAGGGTGAAAACCCTTCCTTTCACCTGAGGCCTCTATTTTGGCTGCTTCCACACATTCTGTGGGTAGTTATTCTTAAAATGACCATTTTGTCTGCATTTGAAGCAGATATCTTGTCCCATGTAGCATGTCTAGTTACCATGCATACGTCCGAACTTAGTGCACTTAACTATGGTGAGGTCTTGTTGGAAAGGTTGAGGACTCGGAGTCGACAGCCTCTTACCAACTCCATATCCTCTTCTCCTCACATTTTTGCAAGGGTTGGAAAAATCTTTCTTCTTCTTTCACAAGTTTCACCTCTACTTCTCGTCTTCCACTGCCCTTAAAATCTTCTCCAAAAGTTTAAATTTATTTATCAAGGGCACAAACTCCCTTATTTCTAAGGCTATCATCGCATTATTGATTTATGGGTTTAGTCCTACTTCAAACTTAATAGCCTTCCATGCTTCATCAGACTTAAACTTCAAGCAAGAGGAGAACTTAGACAACTCTTTGAACTTAGTGATGTATTGACCTACCGACATGTTACCCTATTTGAGTTAAAGAAATTTGATCTCCTTCTCGGCTCACACATTACTTGAAAAGTACTTCTCCAGGATAATGTCCTTAAATACCTACCAGGAATATTGCCTCTTTTGGTGAGTTAACAATTCTCTGGCCCTTCGCCACCAATGTGACGCCCCTACTTTTAAGGGCACGTGAGACACATATTTTATGAACATATTTTCTCCATAACATGTATAATACACTCCTTTACAGATAGGTATTCCCATGTATACACAATATACAAACCAAATTTATAAATATCAGAGTAACAAAAGAAGCAAAGATCCTGCCTGTGGCATTTAGAGCATACTCTAAAGTACAAGTACATTATAAATCAAAATCTACAAGCCCTAGAAACAAAATAGGCTCACAAGAGAATATATTGCCTAGTTGATCAATTATCTGAAGGGGAAAGATCAAACTCTATATTCTTATCTGAAAAAGAAATGTAGATATCATGTAGTGAGTTTGACAACTTAGTGAGCAGGTAATATCTTCTATGACCTCCTAGGTCAACATATAGATGTACTCATATTTTAAAATTTATCACATAAAAAATTACAGCTCAGAAGTACATCCATATAAGACCCGCATTTCAAGTATTCTTAGTTGAAATCACATTCAGATATTGAAATTCATATGCAATACAGTATGATCATTAATAAAATATTGTTATGCATCAAAATATTTCTCATGAAAACATTAGGAGGATCTCATATCAGAACCACCATATGAGAGTTCAAGCATTTTCGTACTTTGGTGATGTAGAACTTGCCTATACTTAACATCCAACTAAAGTTTTCCCTACCACTATTCAAGAAGACACGCGAAGGGACTATAATATAGACAATTTTCCAAGCACACAGTAAGGAAGGAAAAATCACATATCATATAATCGGCATCTCGCCCAGATAGGAGGCATCTTGCTTTCCTTCACATATCATATCCTGTGTGTTGGCTGTCACACGAGGCTAGCACCACCCCTACTAACTGAGGTATCAAGGTGCACCAAGGCTAACATCGCTTGCTATTAGCAAACAATGTTTCCAAAAATATTCCTCCACAAATATTATATTTGCATATATGACACATCATTCAAAACAGAGGTTTAAATATAAATTCAGAATTTTCAATCTTAGTACAATTCCTTTGTCAGAAACTTCCCAATCAGGGTAATCACATATACATGCTCATTTCCAAGGCAATCTTATAACTTTACATATCAATGACACATGCACAATATATTTCCTTTACCATATAATGAGAAATACATTTAAAATCACATATTCAATAAGTTCAAATATCTATTTTCAAAACCATACTCTTCTTGAACTATATACTTAATTGTAAACAATACAGATAATTTAATCAATTTCAGAGACATATAAAAGTATAAATAACTTGTAAACAAATATTATATTTGCATATATGACACATCATTCAAAACAGAGGTTTAAATATAAATTCAGAATTTTCAATCTTAGTACAATTCCTTTGTCAGAAACTTCCCAATCAGGGTAATCACATATACATGCTCATTTCCAAGGCAATCTTATAACTTTACATATCAATGCCACATGCACAATATATTTCCTTTACCATATAATGAGAAATACATTTAAAATCACATATTCAATAAGTTCAAATATCTATTTTCAAAACCATACTCTTCTTGAACTATATACTTAATTGTAAACAATACAGATAATTTAATCCATTTCAGAGACATATAAAAGTATAAATAACTTGTAAACAAAATCAATTATACATTTATAGTTCAAGAAGAGCATAAGGTAAGTCATAGAAAGAATTATCTACTCACAAGTTAAGGTTCCAGGTTGAATAGCCCTAAAATGCACTTTTACAATTCAAATTTGACCAAATTTACCTCAAAATCGAGTCCAGAGGGTCCAAAAATCTAGGAAATGGAACCATAAAATTTGGCCTCTGGGAGCTTGGTAACCACTGGTCAACTGATGGGTACTATTCACGGTTAGAGTTACTATTCACAATCGGAATCACTATTTATACAGGCAGGATTTACTGTTCACGATGCACACAAAAAGTTGTCAAATGGCTGAAAAATTTCATATCTTGAGGTTTACTTATCTTATGAATCCATCTACAGTGTCAGATTTTCAATTTGAAGACTCTAAGTATGAGTTTAAGAATTTACCTTTTTCTAAGATTTTCTACTTCCGATCTGCGGCTAATTTGAAAAATTATTCGGCCAATATCATAGTACTCTTCGTCCTAAATCCAGTGTTACCCTTAGTTTTAATATCGCAGGCTCAAAGGTACACTAGATCTAAAGAAAAAGAAAATGAGGAAAAAGTATTATTCACTCTCACTATTCATTTGCCCAAAACTCTCTCCGTCTCCTCTCTTTTATTTAAATAATAATTGAGGGTCTAATTAGCAATTTGCTAATTGTGGAAGGATGTCCTTACAAATTTCATTATTTACATTTGACCCCTAAAATTTTAGAAAATTATATTTTAACCCCTAAAATTTTAAGAAATTATATTTTAACCCCAAAAATATTAAAAAGTTTTCATTTTCATCTTTAAAATCTTTTGATTACATCCCTACTCCTTTATGTCCTTTAATAATCCATACATAAATGAAAAATACTAAATTTTTTGGGTAATTACATTCTTCCCCCTTCAGAAATTCGATCATCGAATTTCAAACCATTCCATCACAAGTAAGAATTGAAGTCAAGACATAAATTACAGTTATTAACCTTACTACTCAAGCTATTGGGGATATTTCTTTTGTATATCATCTTCACAAATATCTGAATTATCCTCAAATTCGTATATTTATATCCATAAGTCAATATAATTAGAAACCATACACATAAAAGAACATATACACATCTATATTGGGTAACCAACTTTTCTTATTCCAAACCTCTATCAAGTCATCTTTGATTCTCTCGTGTCAACATCCTCCTATGAATCTCAAACCTTTCTTACTTTCATTTATAAAAGCATAACATTCTAGTTCCTATTAATTCCATTTAACTAGCCTGTTCGTTCTAAGAAGACGTTTCTCAACAATTATTCACACGTGAATTTCCAATCTCAACATAATTCACAACCTAGATACTAGATTCAATTTAACATGGTATTTTCGGACATGGTTCTCAAAATATTCACCATATTTCCAAATTAAAAGTTCAAACATTAATTTGAATCCTACTTCCCATATTTTGTTCCTCAAGAACTTCAACACCACTAATTCAACTTCAACAATACTAATTCACTTGATTACATTCCTCAAAGCACCATAAGGCCATCATCCGCTTATTCCTTTCACCTAAAATTTTTTATACAATTCAGTGTCCAAACTCACTATTTTAAATTATGAATAGTTTAATACCCAACTTCCTCTAAGATTTACTAATTTTTGTCTTACATATCCTCAAGTAAATCCAATATGCTCAAATCTTCCTCTTATGACACTTTTCCATCACTAGCAAATCCTTAAGCAATCCTAACATATCTTACTTTCGCCATTCTTAACATGTCTACTACCTACCCATCTCAATTCACTTCTCACACATTTATATAATTTAGTAACATACGATCCAAATCTTAGACATCACCCAAGTCACAATCTCAATATACGAAAATAGTCATAAATTTACATTACATAACCATATTATACAATTTATAAATTTAGAGACAAAATATAATTCTTTTCTCCATGCCATAATTTATGTCATTTATTCACTCACCAATTAGGAAACCTATGATGTTTCATTTAAAGCCTCAAATAGTGCCATTTGTATATTGGGTTGTTAGCTATTGTTATAAGCAGATTTAGCTAGGGGCAAGAATCTTTTCCAACTACCTTAAAAATCAAGCACACATGCCCAAAGCATGTCTTCCAATATTTGAATGGTTCACTTAGACTATCCATCTGTTTGAGAATGGAAAGCAGTACTGAGACTTAGCTTCGTACCTAAAACTTCTTGGAAGGCTCTCCAAAAAAGAGATGTGAACAGTAGTCCTCGATCAGATATAATTGATATTGGTACCCCATGAAGTCTCACAATCTTATTCAAATACAGATTTACATATTAAGCTACATTGTATGTGGTTTTCAATAGTAGAAAATGTGCTTATTTAATCAACCTATCAATGATCACACATATTGAATCAAACCCTTTTGGTGTCCATGGTAGCCCTGTAACAAAATCCAAAGTTATTCTTTCCCATTTCCATTCAGGTATCTTTATTTGTTGATGTAATCCTGCACACCTTTGATGTTCTACTTTTACCTGCTGACAAGTTAAGCATTGAGAGACATAATTAACTATATCCTTATTCATACCATTCCACCAATAATTTTCTTTTAAATCTTTATACATTTTAGTTGATCCAGGATGAATGGTATATGTAGATTGATAGGCTTCTACTAGAATCTCTTTCTTGAGTTCCTCTTTATTAGGTACACACAATTGCTTGCCCAAACTCAGAATTTCTTTAGAGTTTATAATAAATTTAACATCACTACCATTCTTTACCTCTTTAATTTTCTTGCCTAAATAGGCATCCTCTTCCTGTGCCTTTTTTACCTCCTCAACCAAATATGACTAAAACTGTATATGGGCCAATAGTATCCCAAGCTCCTTGGTGCGTATTGTCGCAGGTACACCCAAAATTGATACCTTACCTCAAAACTAACCTGTAGTAGTGGGAGTAAGGGTCAATCCCACAAAGACTGGAATTACCTTATGTGATTGAGAAAGGGGAGATTGATAATTGCAAATAAAACTAAGTGAACAATAACTAAAGTAATTAAGAGAGAGTGATTAATGATAAAAACGTTGGTTTCGGTTGATATCCACCATCAAGGGATTACATTGATAATTGACAACGTAATCAATCTATAATTGAATATCTATCATTGGGGTTCTAACCCTGTTTCTCCTTAAGTCTAGTAAATTAATGACAATCGCACTAATTAAACCCTAATTAACAAGCAATCCTTTAGCACATCGGTAAAACATAACTTGTTAACCGCATGAAGAACTAGAGAAACTGACAGAGCTAAACAAATATAAACACATCGGCTATATCTAATTTAGTTAATCATTCATCATAGATTCAATGATTTATAATCCAAAATCCTCAAACCTATTTGCCTCATGAATCGCAGAACTGAAGACTTTGTTCAAAACACAATGCAATGGTAGATTAAGACAGACAATATACTAGTAGGCCTCCTAGCAATCATATGAATAATCATTAAGAAGAAGAACAGATGAATAATCAATACTCAAATCAAATTGAAATAACAAAAACAAATCCAAATCTCACAATGTATGAAAATCCCTTGAGGTTTCAACCTACCTTAACTAACTAAAAAGAACTAGCCACGCAGGGCCATAAGAAAATCTAAAGAAGAATTGAAGAACTTGGATGAAGAATTGGATCCATTCTCTATTTTTTTTGCTCCCTTTTTATAGATTAACCCCTCCTAATCGAAGTAGGATTGTATTTAGGTCAAATCCCAGTCCATCGGGCTTCAATTGGAGTGAAAAAAGACCTAAAATCGCAAAAATTATCATTCTGGTGCGACGACGGGCACTGCGACGCTCAAGTAGAGCACTGCGGCACTCCGGAGACAAGGCCACGGGGTGCCGCGGTGGCCAATTAGATATGCTAAAATTAGTGACCAAAGGTCAGAATTCATCTTGCTGCACTGTGATGCTGATTTGCAAGCTCTGTAACGCCATGAAATATCCTGAATTTGACCAAGTGTTCAACATAAAAGTTGTAGATGATTATGTTATCTATTCACAGCCACTTGAATCACTTTGATTAGAGTTCATAAGAGGGAGATATGCTCAAAATAGTGCTGAAAGGTCTGGAATTACTGCAATGTAGCATTTTTCCATGAATTTCTTATCTTTTTCTTCTCTTTTCTTCTTCCTTTGTTCCTACAACACAAAACACAAAACTAAGCTAATTCCTAATTATATTTTACTTAAATCAAACAAAAAGTAAGTTTAAAGGTATTAATATCATGCTTAATTAAGATCACATCAAATACCCCCACACTCAACCTTTTGCTTGTCCTCAAGCAAAATAATCCCTAAAGACAAAGAAAACAACAATCAATAATGTCTCGAGTGTTAGGCTTACCAAACGTTTGCCTCATAACATAAAAATATACTCTAGAAAAATTTTGGAAGGTCATAATCATGCACAAGATTAACACAAATACAATCTATTATTTTATCCTTCTGAATCCCTAGTGTGTGTGTGTTTTTGGGTCAATAAATTTTCTTTTACCCGTATGAGTTTATATATCCCAAACTTTTGATTATAGATCTCTAATTAGTTTAGGATTTCCATATGCTTATTCTTCATGCCACTCTCCACTAATGTAGGCCAAAACTACCTCTAGGATCAAAAGGACTTTATTTAGCTTGTAATATGGCCAAGGTATAAGGTGGGATAAAGGATACAAATTTAAGCTCAATCACCTAGCACCACACGATTAAATATGATCTCTTGAGCTTTTATAAATTTGGAGAGATTTTCCCCCCACACTCATTATCTTGTTTCAATTGAATTTGATCCATCCTTTTCCTCGATTCTCAAAAAGTTTTTTTTTCTTTCCACCCGCAACATATGTTTTTATTCTCTTTGGAATTTTCTTTTCTTCCTTTTGCATAATTCTTTTTTTTTACATAATTCTTTTCTTTTCCTTGCTCCACCCTTCCACTCTTTTGTCAATTTAAACTCTACAAAACAAGCATTCATCAAAATAATCATGGAGTGAGTGAATAGGGTAAAGAAAAAAATAAGGATATTCATACAAATTTTTGCTTTAGGCTCATTTGTGGTTTTTAGAAGGAAAAGTTCATTAAGCTCAAAATAGAGGAACTAGGGATATTTCATTGCTTAGGTTAGGCTTGAAAGGCTCAATCTATCAAATAATGCCTAAATCATCTCCTAAATAATAGTATTGACCTAGGATTTCGCCTCAAGTAGCATTCAAATAAGTTCTAGAATCCTGTTGAGATCATGAAATATTTTTGAATTATATAAACCTTCTCTAATTAAAAGATAAATCGAATGCCCAAATTTATTGTGCAAAATATATCAGGATTCTAAAGTCAAAAGTAATAAATTGCAAAAAGGATAAAATTGCATACAACCATGAAGTTTCTACATTTTTCAAGAGCTAAAAAAAATTGGATAGTCATATCATTGGCTGTTGGTTGTGCCTAACATCCCAAAACATAAATTGAAACACTCACACAATCACTTAACTTGCTAAACGCAATAAAAATGCATTAATAGTGAAAATTAGAAAATTGATGCTCATAATAGGGTCACAATGATTCAGACAAATAAACTTCCACCCCCACACTCAAACTTTACATTGTCCTCAATGTAAAAGAAAGATAAGAATTAGGGAAAGATATAGAAAAACATATGAGTTAAGTGAACTTCCCTGAATTTGTTTGGAGTGGAATGCGCATGTTGCATTATTGGACCATGAATATTTTTGATTCCCACTTTTCTTTTTCTTTTTCTTTTTATGTTAGGTTGCCTCCCAATAAGCGCCTTTGTTTAATGTCGTTGGCTCAACTCAAGGCTCCTTATGTCATTCAAGGAGGATCCTTGATGTCAACTTTGAATTGGCTTGCCTTTGAATGTGCAGAATTCTGAGGTTCAGCTGCATTATGAAGAGGGAAGTTAACATTAGTCAAAGATTTAATTAAATGAGAACTCAACTTACCTGGAAATAACCGATGTCTTGAGTAGCTTTTGGCATCCAATTTAATTTCATCCTTTTGAGATTCTACCAAAGCATGCAGTAACTTTCCTCTATCTTTGAGTAGGGCATATTTATTTGAGGTTATAACTGCGGGTGGTTCTCCACTGTATATGCCCTTTAAATGGCTAGGGAGGCTCTTTAAGCCTAGGTCAGAATACTGCACAATAGAAGGTATAAGCATCTTATTAGAAATTGGTAACAACATAGAAAGATCCTTACCTGTTTGCTGCACTTCTGGTGCTTCCTCTCCTGCTAAAATATTCTCTTCAAATTTGGCGTTTAGGGTACATTCCATAACCTCCTTCTTAGTAGGCTAACTAGTGTCAATTTTCAAGTCATCTTTTTCATTCAGTGTAGAATTTTCTTCCTTTTGCATTAACGATGCTGAGGCTAGACTTTCAATTTCTGAATTTTGAGCCTCTAGCCTGCTGATTGTTGTTGCTAATTGCCCAATTTGATTTATTAAACTTTGAATGCTAGCCCTTACCACTTGTTGAAATTGATGAGTATCATGTTCAATAGATTTGATAATTTCTTCTAAAGAACTACTTACCTGAAAATCCTGATATGCAGACTGTCTAGGATAATAGGCTTGTTGGGTATACTGAAAATTTGCAAAATTTTGTTCTACAGGACTATTTTGTGCATTCCCATACTTGAAGTTGAGATGATCCTTCCATCCAGGATTGTATATGTTTGAATAGGAATTATACCTCACTTGTGGTCCTTCAGGGAAACCTCTAACCATATTTACCTGGTCAAATGACTCATCATAGAAAGTTGGGTACCCAATAGAAGGATGCCCTATAGCTGAATAATTTCCATAGCACTTCTCTCTTTGCATATTTTCTACGCGTTGACGAACAAGAGAAGTTAAATTTACAAGTTGCTGTTCAAGGGAAGAACTACATACCTCACCAACATATCTTAATGGAGAGCCCAGCCTAATGCCAAATTGTTGAAAATTGGCTGCCATATTCAAGGTTATGAACAAAAAGAAAAGAAAAGAAAACCACAAAAAGGTGAATAAACACAGTCCCCGGCAACGACGCCAAAATTTGGTGCGTACTGTCGCAGGTACACCCAAATTGATACCTTATCTCAAAACTAACCTGTAGTAGTGGGAGTAAATGTCGATCCCACAAAGACTAGAATTACCTTATGTGATTGAGAAAGGCGGGATTGATAATTGCAAATAAAACTAAGTGAACAATAACTAAAGTAATTAAAAGAGAGTGATTAATGATAAAAATGTTGGTTTCGGTTGATATCCACCGTCAAGGGATTACATTGATCATTGACAACGTAATCAATTTGTAATTGAATATCTATCATTGGGGTTCTAACCTTATTTCTCCTTAAGTCTAGTAAATTAATGACAATCGCACTAATTAAACCCTAATTAACAAGCAATCCTTTAGCACATCGGTAAAACATAACTTGTTAACTGCATGAAGAACTAGAGAAACTGACAGAGCTAAACAAATATAAACACATCGGCTATATCTAATTTAGTTAATCATTCATCATAGATTCAATGATTTATAATCCAAAATCCTCAAACCTATTTACCTCATGAATCGTAGAATTGAAGACTTTGTTCAAAACACAATTCAACGGTAGATTAAGACAGACAATATACTAGTATGCCTCCTAGCAATCATATGAATAATCATTAAGAAGAAGAACAAATGAATAATCAATACTCAAATCAAATTGAAATAACAAAAACAAATCCAAATCTCACAATGTATGAAAATCCCTTGAGGTTTCAACCTACCTTAACCAACTAAAAAGAACTAGAAACGCAAGGCCATAAGAAAATCTAAAGAAGAATTGAAGAACTTGGATGAAGAATTGGATTCATTCTCTGCTTGTTTTGCTCCCTTTTTATAGATTAACCCCTCCTAATTGAAGTAGGATTGTATTTAGGTCAAATCCCAGTCCATCAGGCTTCAATTGGAGTGAAAAAAGACCTAAAATTGCAAAAATTATCATTCAAAGAAAGGGCTAGGATGTGTGCTGATGCAAGATAAGAGAGTAGTTGCTTACGCCTCTAGGCAACTGAGACCCCATGAAGGAAACTGTCACGGCCCCAAATGATGGAACACATGACCGGCACGGCATAAGGGTTTCCCCCTAGCCGCAAGCCTAATGCATAGCATGTACAAACATCCAGCACATAATCCAGAGTACATAATAAATATAACTGGCCACATATCCACATCTAGTATAAGAAAATACTGTATATATATATATATCTCATGAATCCAACATTCGTGATTCAATTTGGCCCATGGCCTCATAATACAAACATCGTTGTAAAACATAAAATCGTTTTCCAAACAACACATCAAAATACGCCAGAAGCGAGGATCCTGCCTGTAAATTCATGGAGGTACACTAGACATAAACTAAACTAGACAAACAGTACAAAAGATCCTTGCCTAAACTGGGGCTTACCAACGCTATATTCAGCCTCCTACGAAACTGTAGCTGGATTAAAGTCTCTTTGACTATCTGTGGGGAGGAAACAGAAGAGGGGTGAGACCACATCTCAGTGAATGGGTAAATCATACTAAAACAGAAACAGGGCAAACCAAGCACGAGTGTTTCACAATGAGTTTAATAATTGAAATCAAAGTGTAAAGATAATAATAGAAACATTAAGCATTTAACCATAATTTATTGAAAGAAAAGCGAAACAGTTCAAATGTATGTTCAAAAGATAAAATAGGATTTAAATCAGTAATCGTAAAGCAAATCAATTATGCATGGTAAGTAATAAATGAAGTTATTTATGCAATCACAATGATGAATGAGATTGTTTAGAAATATTTAATCTTTAAGAAAAAAATACAATAGTCTATTGGAGGTCTTTCCTAACAGATCTATCATTTTCCCCAAACACATAGCAAGGGGAGGGTAATCATTGTAGGCATAGACATAAGTCCACCCTAAATTCCCCAAGCACATAGCAAGGGTGTGGCAATCACTGTAGGCGTAGACATAAGTCCACCCTAAATTCTGTGACTTAGGCGGTTGTAAGCCCGTCACAATATCCTAGGCCAAAGCCTTAACATGACCATGGTGCACCAGGGCTAGCACTACCTGCGGCTAGCTAACAGTGATCTAAAAGGGTTCCTCCAATGGAAAACATTTGAAAATATGCTATTCAAAGAGTTTAAAGTAAAACATTTCAATAACATTATAATAAAGCTATAATTCTCCATCTAGTTCTTTTCATGCATAAAACTTCGTTCTAAAATATGCCTCATCCATGGATTCCCATGGAGACATTTATCATCATAAACTTTCCCTTTAAACATAAATCGTCCGTAGACGTCGCATAGATGTTCGCCATGCATCAAATCATTTCATGGCTAACTTAGTTCATTTCTATGACTAAGTTCGCATTTCTATAAATCTAGCTCAATGGAGAATTATAAGTCTAGATGCTTGCCCTGCATACCTAGGGTTCAACTACGATTGAAATTTATAATTTCTAACATGGTTGGAACATATTGGTTTTCAAAGCGGTAAAACAATTTAGCATACATTCCAACTAGTTAAAATCATACGAGAGAGTTATAAACCGAATTCGTAAAACATGCGCTATAGTAAGAAAAACCCACTCACCGTACTAGGAGTCCAACAATGAGAATTTCACCTCGTGGTGGTTCAACAACCTAAAAAACATAGACATAACATGAGAATTCAATAAACCCTATATTCTAGCATAGAAACTAATTCTAAGACTATCTGTGGAAAGAATTTCAGAAGAACGAAGCTTAAAACGCGATTGGACGGAGTTTTACCTTGGAGGCTACTGTTCACGCGATTTTCCAGCAACTTTCCGGCAGTTGTCCAGCGAAACTGATCGGTGGGGTTTGTAGCTCTCCTTCCCACGAGTCCAACGGTACCTCGGTAGCTCGAAACAGGTGGCTGGATGGTGAGATATCTTAGAGAGAAGGTGGAGAAAAATTTCTAGAGAGAGAGAGGGAGGGTTCAGATGAAAGAGAAATGAAGGAAAAAGGGAGGAGGGATGTTGAAAAGAAAAAAACGCTGGTTTTCAGACGAAACTCACCGCCGGTGAACATATTCTCGCCGCGGCCAAAATTCCAAACCTTGAAAACTTGCTTTTTCTTGATTCTCACTCAATCCCGGTCATTGGAATTTGGCCCAAACTTTTCCAAACTTATGATTTTACCTGAAATTGCACTTTAAACACGAAATACCCATGAAATGATATTTGTGGATTAAATAATCAAATAACCACAACATTAGCCACTTGGATCACCTAATTTGGAGTTCATATGAAAGAGTTATGCTTATATGAGTGAAGAAAGGTCATAAGAAAGGTCAGAAACGCTCTAAAATTTTACGTTGTTCTCAACTTCCTTGTTTCAAATGATTTATACTTAACCTTCAAAGGTTTTATTAGCAGAGGGTTATTACATAAACTATCCAACCCATGATCTTGAATTGGCGGTAGTGGTGTTTGCCTTAAGGATTTTGTGACACTATTTGTATGGGGCAACCTTTGAAGTATATTGTGATCATAAGAGTCTTAAATACCTCTTTGATCAGAAGGAGTTAAATATGAGGCAATGAAGATGGGTAGAATTCCTCAATGACTACAAGTTTGAGATAAAGTATCATCCAGGAAAGGCGAATGTTGTAGCAGATTCCTTGAGTCGAAAATCTCTGCACATAGGTCAGATGATGGTGTATGAGATGCAGATGCTAGAGGAGTTTCGAAATTTGAAGCTATCCAATACTTTTACTCCAAAGAAGCTAGTCATTAATGGTTTAAGTATAGGGCGTGACCTTAGAGCTCAGATCAAAGAGGCTCAAGCTCACGACCAATACTTACAGGATCATAAAG